>OW121741.1:138623503-138808620 GCA_933228675.1 Stomorhina lunata | reverse complement strand
TTTTTGAAAAATTTTTTATAAAAAGTAAATTTTTGAAAAATTTACTATAAAAAGTAAATTTTTGAAAAATTTACTATAAAAAGTAAAATTTTGAAAAATTTACTATAAAAAGTAAATTTTTGAAAAATTTACTATAAAAAGTAAATTTTTGAAAAATTTACTATAAAAAGTAAATTTTTGAAAAATTTACTATAAAAAGTAAATTTTTGAAAAATTTACTATAAAAAGTAAATTTTTGAAAAATTTACTATAAAAAGTAAATTTTTGAAAAATTTACTATAAAAAGTAAATTTTTGAAAAATTTACTATAAAAAGTAAATTTTTGAAAAATTTACTATAAAAAGTAAATTTTTGAAAAATTTACTATAAAAAGTAAATTTTTGAAAAATTTACTATAAAAAGTAAATTTTTGAAAAATTTACTATAAAAAGTAAATTTTTGAAAAATTTACTATAAAAAGTAAATTTTTGAAAAATTTACTATAAAAAGTAAATTTTTGAAAAATTTACTATAAAAAGTAAATTTTTGAAAAATTTACTATAAAAAGTAAATTTTTGAAAAATTTACTATAAAAAGTAAATTTTTGAAAAATTTACTATAAAAAGTAAATTTTTGAAAAATTTACTATAAAAAAGTAAATTTTTGAAAAATTTACTATAAAAAGTAAATTTTTGAAAAATTTACTATAAAAAGTAAATTTTTGAAAAATTTACTATAAAAAGTAAATTTTTGAAAAATTTACTATAAAAAGTAAATTTTTGAAAAATTTACTATAAAAAGTAAATTTTTGAAAAATTTACTATAAAAAGTAAATTTTTGAAAAATTTACTATAAAAAGTAAATTTTTGAAAAATTTACTATAAAAAGTAAATTTTTGAAAAATTTACTATAAAAAGTAAATTTTTGAAAAATTTACTATAAAAAGTAAATTTTTGAAAAATTTACTATAAAAAGTAAATTTTTGAAAAATTTACTATAAAAAGTAAATTTTTGAAAAATTTACTATAAAAAGTAAATTTTTGAAAAATTTACTATAAAAAGTAAATTTTTGAAAAATTTACTATAAAAAGTAAATTTTTGAAAAATTTACTATAAAAAGTAAATTTTTGAAAAATTTACTATAAAAAGTAAATTTTTGAAAAATTTACTATAAAAAGTAAATTTTTGAAAAATTTACTATAAAAAGTAAATTTTTGAAAAATTTACTATAAAAAGTAAATTTTTGAAAAATTTACTATAAAAAGTAAATTTTTGAAAAATTTACTATAAAAAGTAAATTTTTGAAAAATTTACTATAAAAAGTAAATTTTTGAAAAATTTACTATAAAAAGTAAATTTTTGAAAAATTTACTATAAAAAGTAAATTTTTGAAAAATTTACTATAAAAAGTAAATTTTTGAAAAATTAAAATTGCCTCACACGTATATTGCACACGTACATTATTCTTCTTTTGATCATCTTTGGTACTCCCAAAAAAATTTTGAATGTCATTACTTTTTATATATTTTTTTTTAATTTTATTTAATATGTGGCATTTCATTGTTCGTAAATCAATACGCATTTATACATAAATAAAATATAAAATACATTTGAAGCAATTGCATTACATAAATTTTATATATTCATTCACTTTTTGCTATAATATAATTAATTTAAGCAAAACAATATAAAAACTTAAAAGCTATTAAGATACAATATTTATTTTTTTTTTGTTTCTAAATTTTGCCATTCTTTAAACTAAACTTGTTAATTGTTAATGCTACTACAATATATTTTTGTTATGATATTGAATTTATATTTTAAAATAAGTATTTCTAAATTAATACCAATTACGTATAAAATTTATGTTAAAATATTGCGTTTCGATAACAGTTTCAATTCTGTTTCATATTTGCCCAAATTTGGTTGAGCCCCAGCTATTTGTGGCATTTTACTTTGTATATCCTCGAATGTTTTGTGCAGTTCCTCTAAAGATTCTCCCAAACCTTTTTTGATGTTATTAAACTCTTGTGATATGATGGATAATTTACCCAAGAGATAATTCAAATTTGAATCCATATCTAGCATACGATCCTTAATATCCGTGACTTTAACACCCATAACGTTGACACTATCGAGTGTACTGTTGACCGCTAACTCATTGCGGGCATCTACTGATTTTAATAAATCTTTAGTATCCCCAAGTTCTTCATGCATTATGGAAATTTGATGCCATACTTGTGTGATTTCCGATTCGATTAGAGATGAGAAATTTTGCATTGTTTCTATTTGATTGGTCATCATCATTTCGTCAACGTTGTCGAAACGTTCCTTCATAGCTTCAAATAATTCCTCTTTTTGTTTTTCCAAATGATCGCTTATTTTTTGTACAATTTGTACAGTACCGAACTCTACCTTACGTTGAGTGTCCAAAACGTATTCGGAGTTGGTCATAAGGATATTGTTAAATTTATTGAATATTTCTAGACCTTCATTGAATTTAGTGTAACTGTTATTCATTTCACTGTAGAATTTATCTAAAATTTCAGCTGAATCAATGACGTTCTTTTTAACAGTATCAATATTTGTTGCCAATTCTTTGCCTTGGGTTTCAACTGCCGTGGAGGTCTTGGTAACAGCTGTGGAAGCAAAGAAAATAATTTTTTATGAAATTCCAAATAAAAATATAATAGTGCTAAGTCAGTTAAGTCCGACTATTTGATGCCCTTTAGGACTAAGGTTAGCAATGGGCCGATTGTCAACAAGTTGTACTTATTTTTGATTAATTTTCTTATCAAAGCAACAATTTCAGGAGATTTAAGTACATATAATAATGTCATTCCCGTCAAAGGACTTGATTAAAACATTGAATTATTTTGAGAATCTGTCTTGTATGGGTATGATCAAATATAGGCCAATTCCAACTAAATTTATTACACTGATTTTGGCAACTTCAAGCAATATTTTTAGCAAAATTTCAAAATCTATAGCTATAGTCATTGTACCAAAATTCTTTAACTTAGTTTGCCAAAAAGGCAAAATTAAAGAATTCTGAAGAAATGACAGAGAATTCAAATATATATAAGAAGAAATATTTAGCGAGATTAAATTTTTTTCAAAATTAAACATAT
The DNA here is from genome assembly GCA_933228675.1 of Stomorhina lunata. NCBI lineage: Eukaryota > Metazoa > Arthropoda > Insecta > Diptera > Rhiniidae > Stomorhina > Stomorhina lunata. Next base: position 138,805,510 of record OW121741.1, on the reverse strand, counting down.
TTTAAAAATACTAAAATTTTTTGCATAATTGAAAAATTTGAAGAGTGTAAAATTTTTGGTAAAATTCAAAATTTAAAAAAAAAAATTAAGGAAAAAAAATGTTCGTAGCTAAATTTCTACTTACCCGCTTCCGAGGCTTCAAGTATTTTGGCTTTAGCGTTTTCCAAAGCATTGAGCGTTTCATTGTTCAAGTTCTGTATAAATTCCTTGTCAGCCAGTAAGAGACCCATTTCGGGTTTGGGAGTTTCCTTAAGTTGAGCCAATCCTGTATTAACATCTTCAAACATTTTGATAACCTTATTTTCAAAAACGGTATTGTTGGGTTGTACGATAACAGGTGGTGGCAAAGTTGGAGCAGGGGTTGTAACACTAAAACTAACCAAACGATCTTCAATTTTCGATAATTTCTCTTGGGTAACAGGACTTGTTTTAAATGCCACCTCCGTGTGCTCCAGCATGTTGTGAGAGACATGTAGAAGTTTGTCCACATTTTCCGAAAGTGTCTTCATGTGGGTTATGAGTTTTTTGTTAATTTCTTCTTGGTCTTTGACAAAAGTTGGTGGTATAGCGGGTTCGGCTGGCTTAGCTGCAGCCACTAAAGCAGCGGTACCTGGTATTACAGGTGGTCGTTTATAGCATTCGTCATTTTCCTGCATAAACTTGAAGATGCGCTCCAAAACTTCGCCAATTTTTTCGGTTTGCATATTGTATTTTTCTTCTTGCTACGTTATTTAAAAAATATATATTAATTTCTCGTATTTTGCTTAATTTCTTAAATATTTACCGCTATTAACATAGTTTCAATTTGACTAACGCGCTCATCCAAACGTGAGAATATGCCATTTATAGGTTCGAGATTTTTTTGACCCTTCTGCAAAGTCATCATACCTTTTTTTAATAATTCACCCAGAGCTCGTTCTCGATGTTCATGTCTTTCTAATTTATTGTCCAACTGGTTGTAGGAATAAATTAGGGATTGCAAAGTACCTCGGATATCACCAAGACTAATAAAGAATATAATAATTATTTCAATTAACTTAACATATACAATTTTTAATTTGTTCTTTAAAAAAAGGTTTTATCCGCCGACCGAAAACTGTTTAAATTAAAAATATGGCAACACGTGCAAATGTAAACAAATAAATAACGGTAAAAAGTTATTTTCAGTGGCAACTGCAAGGCGAATTTAGTTGAATGCGCCTTGTAAAAAATAAAAAATAAACACGTTGTCCAGTTTAAGCAACGTGTTGCCAAATACCGTTAAAGAAGAGATTTTTGGCTGAAATTTTTTGGCTTTTGACTTTTTGTGTATGGAAAAAACTTGAACAGTTAAAGACAGTTCCTAATTTAAAAGTATCGTCTTTTTTTTTGTCCAATTGTACAAAGACTGAAGTACAATTGGACAAAAAAAAAATTGAGAACATAAAAGAAAATACTTTGAGTAAATATGTATATATTTTACAATAGACAAAAGTTCATAATTAGCAAGAAAAACCCGATTCCCCAACTTCACAATAAATGAAGGGGCAGTGTTTTCTTCGAAGTTTATTATATAATCTACAACTTTATAAATACGAAGTGTTCTTCAGATCTAAAAACTTCTATATGTCTACATCAATAAAAATTTTAACACAAGCAACTTGTTCCTTAATGACACTAAATTAATTTGCATGTCAACACTCTGCTAAAGTGCCATACCACCACTTCAGTAAAATATTGCCAGCAAGATCATCATAATCTACATAATACAAAAATTTCTATATTTTCTAAAAATAAGATAAACTAGACAACCCTCAACATGTAAATGTATAAAAATACAAGTTCTTCTTTTAAATTATTAAAAAAAAACTAATTCTTAGAATTAGTTTGCATTTTAAATATTTTTTATTGAAATGGTAAAATTTTCATTAGGAAGTTGATCTCATATTTTGCTACAATTTTTAAGATTTACAAGAAAAATGCATTAAAAAGAAACATGATGGATTGTTATTTGTTAGGCCCTAAAACAAATGTACAAAAAAAATAAGCTCAATAATAAAGATGAATATCCTTTAAATAAGTTTGAAAAATGATTGTAAAGAAAATGTCAGAAATTGAAGAGATCTTATTTCTGCACACTCGCATATGTATAGGAAAATTTATCATGAAAATGTTTGTAGTACGTAAATAATTTATTTTTCCTCATCAATTCTCTTCCCCGAATCCCAAAAACAAAGACAATCATCTATGTGTTCATCTATCAATTTCTTGCTACATCATGGAAATTAAATGGGAAAAAAATGCATTTTGTCTATATGACAGTCATTATTCACATTTTACTATAAATTCTGAAATGCGTGACGTTTGTCTTTCCATAGTTCTGCTGATCTTGTTCATGCCCTTTGCATGAATATGGATGATGAAAATAAAAACAGAACAAGGCGGCGCTATGATGTAATGAATGTGGCACTTTAGTATTACTAGAGTGCATGCTTTCATTTGACGATTTATTTACATCTTAGAAGTAGCAAAGAAAACACTTATACAATATTATAGAAATCAATAGTTCTTTATTCATATGTAGTTAATCTTAATTTGAAATGTTTATTGAAAGAATCATTACAAAGTTAACAGGAAATGAATTATGATTTGAATTTTCTTAAATATTTTGCCGTCATTTAAATACCACAATGTTATATATCAATATTTCTATATTAATGACTTTGGTTTCTTTTAAATAAGAACAAATTTTTAAAGGGCAAGTAAAACAAAAAGTTGCAACTTTTGGGCAACACAGTTCTTTACAGTTACAACAAATCAAAACAAGGTAATCGATTACTTTGATTTATTACTGACATTATAAGTGATGCCAATTCCTTTTTTGAAAGTGGTTTAATTGGTTAGTAATTGCTCAATTTTAAATTATTTAAGGAGTGTTATAAATATTTTTTCTATATTAGCCTACGAAATACAAAACTTTTTTATTAAAACTTACGTTATTTGAGCTGGAGTTAATTCCACTAAACTTAAGCCAATTAAGGTTAAAAATAGTATTTGTATAATTTGTTTCATGGTTCGAGGGTCTTAATATGTTGGACTTGAAGTGAACAGGATGTCGATAATGTGGTGCTTGCCTTCCTTCGCTTTACTTAATGCTGCATCAATTATGTGTTTCTAAAATAACAACAACAAAAATACACAATTATTGAAATATTGTAATAAAAAATTAATTAGCTTATATTGTATTGTACTCATATATATATATATATATATATATATAGAAGGGTAATTGATTGATTTTGTTGAAAGAGGGTCACGCCTCTATTGGCTCAAAACTCATAATGCCAATATTCAGAAATAAAAAACTAAAGATAAATTTAAATTTTCTTTCTGGTGTGTGTTTTATCCAAAATTTAATTTCTAAATATAAAAAAATAAATTTATTTATTTGGAGCAAGCAGATGACATATTCAGCTTTAAATAACTAAACATACAAATGTGCAATAATTAATTTTACATAATGCATTTTAAATGAAACAAACGTTTTTCTGAGATTGCATTTCACAAAACCCGAAAAAAATCGACCCAGTTCGTTAAAAATATAATTTGTGCCTTTGTGTGTGGTTTCTTTTGAATTTTTTCCAATAATTTCATTGTTTATTTCAAAATGTTTAATTTATCTTTTTTTCTTGTTTTAATAAATTAAATAATTTTACTTTTTTAATTTATCTTTAGTGCAATTTATTACATCTTACGTATGTTTTTGCATCATATGGTTGTTGTCTTTAACAAAGAAATTTTTTCTCGATTTAATTTAATTAATATATGTAAATATTTATTATTAATTGGCAGTGAATTTTTATATAAATTATTAATAATATTAATTTTGATTTAAATATTGTAAATAAACAATCATTAGACGTGCATTTCTGGTTCTGGAATACTTTAAAAAAATTATGTACGTATATACTAATGGTGGGCAAATGTGGGTTTTAGAATATCATGTGTCTCTTCGGTGCTTAAGCTACATCTATGAAATGACTTCCAGTTTCTCAAATTTCTGAACTTAAACTTGTTTGCAAACTGTAATTATAGTTTTTAGAGATGAAAAAGGATCAAGCTTTACTTATATGTATAATACAAATATCTATATAAAACAAGCTGTGAATCTTGTTTTTCACTGGGATAAACATGTTCATGCTCATTTTAATAACATTAGAAACCATATAAAATAGGTGGAACTAAAAATAATTTAAATTATACTAAAATTTGAATAATTCAGAGGGTACTTGCAATTTCCAATCTCCTAAATTTATATATTGGCCACAAGTTTTAGTATGTTTTAATGAAATTTAGAAAAAATAATTTTATGCAGATAAAATTTAACAAATCTTAAATTCTTAAACGAGCAATAATTTTATGTATTTATATATATATATATATATATATATATATATATATATATATATATATATATATATATATATAGAATGGCTATCTCGAAAACGGCTCTAACGATTTTGATAAAATTTGGACGGTGGGTATCTTTTTTGATGTATAGGTCGAAGAAGAACTGACTTTTGGAACTTTTACCTCTAAGAGGGTAAAAACGGGTAAAAAGGGGAAAAATCGAAAACGCTATATCTCCTAAAGTAATAGGTATAGAAACAAAATTAAAATTATGTTTTAAATAGCTATGAAAATAAGCGGACATGTGTTTGGCACTTTTTTGAAACTATGTCCGATAGGGGGTAAAAAAGGGTGAAAATAGTTTTTTTTGGCACCTTTTTAACCCACTCTTATATTTTAAACTAAAGAATATAGAAAGAAACTTGGTACTGCAATCAATAGATGTAAAAGAAACATGAAACACGTATTTGGTACTTTTTTGATTTTGGAGCCAAAATGGGTAAAAAAGGGATAAAATGATAACTTAACATCTCCAAAGTAATATGAATAGGAACATTATACATTATGTTAAATGCGTTTTAAAAAAAAGTACCGAATTCAATTGGCACCAAAAAAGTACCAAATATACATATGGAACTTTTAGAAATTATGGAATAAAAAGGGGGAAAAATTATTATTTTAAACAAATGAATGTTTGTATGTATGTTCTTTATAGAATAGTAAACTGTGAATTTGATCATGTTATGCTCTTTAGCGAAGATGTTGCGGATAAGCCGGCGAAGGTTTGAAAGTTGATAGGACTAATTTCCGACAGATGGCGCCACTGAAAATTACTAAAAACTAATTAAATCGTAAACTGTACATTTGATCATGCTATGATCTTTAGCAAAGTTGTAGCGCATGAGCCGACGAAGGCTTTTTAGTTGGTATGAATAATTTCCGACAGGTGGCGCTACAGAAACTTACTCAACGTCAATTTAATCGTAGTCTGTACATTTAATCATGCTACAATCTTTATCAAAGTTGTTGCACATGAGCCGACGAAGGTTTCTTAGTTGGTATGAAGAAATTTCGACAGGTGGCGCCACTGAAATTTACTCAAAGTCAATTTAATCGTATGCTGTACATACAAAGTTGTTAAGAATAAGCAGACAAAGGTTTCTTATATGGTATGAACAACTTCAGGTGGCGCCACTGCAAACTACTCAAAATGAATTAAATCGTAAACTGTGCATTTGATTAGACTATAATCTTTAGCAAAGTTGTTGCGCATGAGTCGACGGAGGTTTCTGTTGATATGAATAATTTCCAAAATTATTCAAAATGAGTTAAACTGTAAACTATGCTATGTGTTGGTCGGACAAAATAAATCAAATAATTCAAAATTAATTGAATATTTTTACAATGTCTTTCCTCTAAATTTATTTTAGCACTTTATAATATAAAATATATAAAAACTTTAAAAAAAGCTCCGAGCAAGGCTCGGTCAACCAGGTACTATATGTACTAAGAGAGAAACTTTTAAATTTGTGGGACCACAATTCAACTTAGTGGTTCAGGGCGTCATGTGGTCAGGCTTGATCAACTTTATAACTTTCCTAAAATTTGACAAATATATGTACTAAGAGAGAAACTTTTAAATTTGTGGGACCACAATTCAACTTAGTGGTTCAGGGCGTCATGTGGTCAGGCTTGATCAACTTTAAAACTTTCCTAATTGTGTTTTTTTTTTAATTTTGTTCAAATCTTAAAAAATGTTATGAACTTTAATAAAAAATAAATTAAAAATTTCTACAAATAAACAAATTTTGTTTCTTTTAATGACTTTCGCATTCAAATTTCTAATCTAATCTCTAATCGAAATGCGGTTTTTAATACATAATTATTTATTAAATTTTAAATATATTTACAAAATGTATCCTTATTAATAAAAACCGCATACGCTTTGTTTGGAATTTTGTAACATAATTTAAATACATCTGTAAAGGAGAAACTTAACGATCTGGTGATAGAGATTTAAGCATATTTATGTAATTTCCGATAGCGATAATACAAAAAAAGTAAAAAATACTATTTTAGCGAAAAATTTTGTAAATTTTTCAAGATACTTTCATGGGACTTGTCATGAAATATTGTTTTCCTACGCGTACAAAGTCTGTTAAATATATTCCCAATATATTTCTTCTATGAATATAGTTTTAAGTTCCTCAAAGTCACAAATTTGCTCTTATCTTTATAAAACTTGTCACAGATATGTTTTTTGTCAGAGGCACCAAAGATTTTGAAATTGGCCAAATTTGGGTACTTCCCATAGGTCTAATTTCTCGAAATAAAGATTTTAACCACTAGTTCATTATACTTTCATGAAATTTTAAAGATATATGGATTAATAAACAAAAACCTAAAAAATTAAGCGGGGATAAAAGTGGTGCCAAGTTTGAAAATTTTGAAAAGTTAATAACTTAGGAAATAATTCGGATGTTTTAGGTGAGGTTTTTATGTAATTATTTTGATTTTTTTTAATTGGAATGTTGAATTTTATGGAATTGATTTTAAAAATTCAAATAAAGTTTTTGATTAAAAAAAAAAAAAAAATTAAAAAATGTTAGTATCGCCAAGTTTTAAAAGTTAAGTAGCGATATAATTTCGAATAAAACACAACAAATATGTCAACATTTTAATGTCAGATAAATGTCCAAAATTTCCGAATTATTAAAAATTTTTATATTGTACGATTTATTATAGGATTTATTTAACCTAACAAAAATTTTATTCGAAGCACTCCTTAATTTAAAAATTGTATTAGAATTAAATAACAATAAAATATTTGCATTAAAAAAAAGTAATAATTTAATCAGCTTTATGAAATAAAATGTGACAAATTGCAAATAATGTTTAAAACTTAAGAATATTAAATATTCTTGGCAATCGCAATTTAAACAAAACAATATTAGAAAAAAAAAATAAAATTATTGCGCTGCTGTTTCTAATTTCATGTCATTCGAAACCAATCCAAACTAAACTTTTATCAATTTTACTCAACTATAATAATAAAATTCAAAATGAGCTAACTGCAATAATAAGCAAATTTTACAAACCTAATAAAAATAATAATTAAATTTTTGTTTCTTATAAAATATAATTTTTGTTAATAATAAAAACTAATATTTTTTCAAAAATTCTACAATTTTTTTTTAATCTAATTGTTAAAAAGTAACACTAACCTGATTAAAACAAAATTATCAATAATTTTTTAAAAATTGTTTTGAGTCTATATTATATTGAAAAAAATAGGCCAAAAGGTTGATAAATTTCTCATCAAAGTCACAATTAGATTTTTTTTTGTTTTTACAAAATTAAATTTATAACAACAAAGTGATAAAGTTCTATTAGATTTAAAATCTATTATTTAATACTTACAATGGATTTGGGTTTAAACAAGTTTTTTTTTAACTTTTATTTAATATATTTCAATAGATTTTTATATATCTTTTAAATAAGTTTTTCAGTTTTATTTTTCTTGATTCTAGTTCAACATTTTTTAAATATTTTGTAAAAATTTTATATTTTTTAATTTTGTTTTTTCCACTTTTCCCGTTTTCTTATCAATAACTTAACGCCACCAATTGTCGAATACGAATAAAGTTTATTTAAAAGATTCTTTGCTTTTTAAAAGATCTTCTTCTTCGTATGCTGGGGGATTTTCTATTCGTAGCTCTGGAGTAAAAACTAATGATTTGTGCTCCTTTGTTCATAAGAGCGAATGTTAATTACAATAATTAAAACGAATTTAAGAGCACGAAAACTCGATCATCTTGTTCTTGCCGGCATTATCAGTATTTCATATAAAATTTTGTAAAATGTTTCAATACTTAAAGTAATGAACGAATAATGTTTTTCTTTTAAGTAATGAATGGAATTGTGTGGGAGTTTTTAGAGAAGAAAAAGAAAAATATAAGAGATCGGGAGGAATACTCAGTAATTACTTCTTGATCATAGGATTAAAAAAATAGTTTAAATCCCAAGTGAAAGAATAAAAATGAACACTATTGGGAAACAATTAAAAACAAGTAAGAAAGTATCCCGACTATTTAATACCCTTCACTACTAAGGTTAAATGTGGACCAATTATCAACAAATTTAAGTTTTTCTGACTTTTTACAGACATACCTGTGCTTAATTTTCTCATCACATCAACAATTTTTCGAGATTTATGTATATATAACTGTAAGTTATGTTTTTAATTTTTTTTAATTGTTGTCCTAGTTTTATTACCATGTATTGCAAATTACTTCTCCAACTTTATTGAAAAATACATTAATAGATAAAGAACAAAATTGCCCATAAGTCGTACTTAGTCCCGTTTCACACGAATCAGGTTTTCTTGATCAGTTTTTCTTTAAATTTCTTTTGAACCTACATTCACGTTCACACACAAACGTTTTCTTCGTCGGTTTTCATTTAATTTGCCTTAAATTTCACACAAATTTTCAAAATTTTCGAAAACTTGATTCCAGACTTGATAAGCCAATCCTGACTAATGTAAAAGTAGACTTATACTAGTTTCTTGTGTGATCAACAATTTTAAAGTCATTTACATAAATAGAACAGCCATTTTTTTTTAATTTTAAAAAGTTTAAAGTGGCAAAAACTTACTATGAATATTCCAAACAACATAAGCCTTATAGAATGAAAATCCATCGTTTAGCGAAAACTTTTGCCATATAAATCTTTTTATTTAAATAAAATGAGCTGAAGGCCGCGTTCATGCGACTTGGGATGAAATATTTTCACTGCACTGTATTCACGAGAGGCAAATTTATCCAACTGCCTAGAACTTCCGCATGTGAGAAGGCATTGGGATCTTTTAAATGATGAATTGAATAACAGAGAAAAGGTGTTAAAAATTAAAATTTTCAAAACAGTAAATTTTTATCCAAAATATAAATTTTTATAAAAGATTTTAGTATACATAAAAAAATTAAATTTCCATCAAAATTGTAATTTTTATTAAAAATTTTAATTTTCATCAAAATTATATTTTTTCAATTTTTCTAAAAACTCAAATTTTTATAAAAAATTTACTTTTTATTAAATATTTCAAAAAAAAAAAAAATTGCTATAACGGACCCTAATTCATAAATTTATTATTTCCATTAAAATTAACATTTTTTTCTGTAGGAAAAATTTCAATAAAATTTCAAGTGTGAAAATACATTAACAGCCCCTTTCTTCAAATTTCTCAAGAACCCACTTAAACAACCCAATTATGAAAAGTACATGCATATTAAAATGAAGCTGCACATGTTGTCATAAACCCAAAACACCATCATGATACAAATTAGATAAATAATTTCAAACAATTAACGAAATGCATCATTCTTATACGGATGTTCATTTAATGAAAAAAAGAATTAAAGAAAAATGATTAATTGCCATCATATTAAAGAAATGCATGTCTCAAAGCCATTAAGAAGCTACTTGTATTTTAAGTGCATAAATAATTAGGTAAAATGTTTTTCATATAAATTGATTGTACTTGAGATCTAAATTTACATGGGAGAAGACAGGCAGATCTAGTTTGGACTATGTTCTAGTTCATTTGTCCTTCAAATATTTTTCCATTTTAAAAAGCATTTCATTAATATGAATATTTTTATTAAGAAATATTTTATACAAATAAAACTAATTTTGTTAAAAAGAAATTTAAAATAAAAAGTTTTCTACAGAAAATTTTAAGGTATAAAATTTGTTGAATAGAAACACTTTTCGATAAACAAAATTTGATTAAAAATTCTGGCCATAAACATTTTTCAGTTTTATTATGAAAATATTATTACTGACAATTTTTAAATATAAAATTTAATTTCTTATTATAAACGCGCAGCAAAGAAATTAGTAAAAAAAACTGCCGATCTGGCAACTCATTACATTATAAGTAGACCAACTGCAGCCAACTTCACGATTGTTATTGCCATGTGATTGTCAAACTGCGCAATGTTTTTCTTGAGTTTCTTTGTATTACTGCACTACGATTTAACGGTTATGCAAGCGAATAAAGTGAATTAAATAAATAAAATTAAACAAATAACGATACGAATTAAGTAGAAATTGATGAATTGGTTAATTAGTTAATGGAAAAATGTATCGTTTACTGACGATCAATCGTGTGACCATCGAAAATTGTCGTTTAGCCGTATACGGTCATAAGAAACATGTGGTGGGTCTTAAGGAATTCTGCAGTGGTAGTGTAATTACTGGTAGGCAAGAAGGACATCTATTGCAGCCGGCTAGGTACCAAATTATTAATACGGATCACCAAAAGGCCGTATATTGTCATTTACAGAAAAATTTGTATCTAACAAAACTAGTGCCACAATGCCAGGGATTACTTGAAAAAATCAAATCAAATACAAATGAAGGTGAGCTAAAATTGCATTCCATATTTTATTCTTTCTCTAGAAATATTAATTAAACTTGTAGATTCGACAGGTACGTTAATGCTAAATGCCCGTTCCCAATCTACAACACCCACAAATGTTGAGGCCCAACTCAAAAAGAAGAAAAAATTAAGAAGACCACGATTTGCTAAATATGTTGAGCTTTTAGAAGGTTAGTTGTGTTTAAAATTATTTGTATACCCTAAACCATCGATCGACTAAAAATCACTTCCTGAGCCGATTAAACGATGCCGTCCGTTTGTAATGTTAAAAAAAAAAATGTGATGCAATTTTTTATAGACATTTCTTTTGGTAGTGGGAACTTTGCTATTAAAAGAAAAGTTGCTTACACAAAAATTTAGTTGTAGTCTAAACAAATTTAATAAAGAAAAATTTAATTTCAGTAGTCTGGTGTTGGGTATCATATGGTTTTACTTAACCAACTATAAAAATTTACTTGTTCAGCCTTAAACTGATTAAAACAATTTATTTCAGTAACCGATACTGCCGCCAATGAGCGTAAATCCCGGGTAAAACGCTTAAAGGCTAAAAAGCTTCAGGATTTCATTGCCAGAACCCAACAGGAAATTATAAGGAAAATAGCAAATAAAAAACAAAAAGCCAAAACCAAATCAAATCCAGTTAAAAAAGTAACATCGCCGGCTCTTACTTTAATGCAACCCATTGAGTATCAAAAAATTAATATGGAAGCTTTGGATAGTAGTCTCTTGGAGGCTGGTTGTTATGATGATAAGCCTATGATTTTTGTTGGCAAAGATGAAGAGCTCATATCGCAACAAATTTACAATAATCCCGAGCAAATTCAGCAAATTATCAAAAGTTTTCACAATTTCCGAGATATTATCGAAAGTCTGGGACATGATCAAAGTGAAAATGATGCTTTTAAGTGAGTTTTATCAAAAAAAAAAATTCCAGTGTTTATCATTTTTATTTACCATTTTTAAAAACATTAGCATTACTGCTGCAAAACATGGTATAGAAGAGGAAATAATAGATCCATTAGACTCCAGTGAACCTTATGTATCTCCCGATATAATAGATCATAATGTAGTCCAGCAAAAACATGCCTCTGTCACAGAGAAATCAAAGCCCAGGTATTCTTATGCTATTTTTATAAGCAAAAATGTTTGCTTAAATAAATATATCTTCTTTTCAGATTCAAATCCAAGGTCCATCTCAGTGAAGTGCAGGAACGCCTAGCCAAGGAAACGGCTTTACGTTTAAACCTTACAACTTATTTGAATGTTTGCATCTCAGTGGGTTTACAAAATCGCGCCCTATCAACTATTTTGACTTATCGACAGAGAGCACAAAAACATGGATCTACAAAAAATTTAATAACTATAGATTTGTACAACATTCTTTTACATGGCTATGCAGAAAAAGGTTCATTTGAACGTTTCCGTGATGTCTTCGCCTTGATTGAAGAAGATGGCTTAAGATTCAATGAACAAACATTTGCCGCCATCTTCGAGTGTTTGGGTCGTCTAGAAATGTCGGTTGATAATGAGGAAAAAATAAAAATGTATATTAAAAAAGCCGAAAGAATGGGTTTATCTCTTAGTCAAATTATGGATAAATCAAAATTTATTGCCGATCAGCGAGATATTGCTTTGGATGCCATACAACGAGTTTTGCCCGACTTTGAGCCCATCTATACACCGCCCTTTTTGAAATACAATAATCCTTTGGTTAACAATTTAAACGAAAAAGTTTTACCAGCTGAATATAATAATCTTGAAAATAGTCCTACAAGCGATAGAATTGATGGCTCAGAGATAATGAATTCCAAATTAGGCTATAAAAAGGAACAACTGGAGGAAATGGCGAGGGATCAATTGAAGATTGAACTAGAGGGATGTATAACCATAAAGTCTATAGAGAAATCTAAAGAGTTTTCAAATGCTGAACATTGTGTAAGTTATAAAAAGTTTCCATCTGAATTTAATCTGACTAACTTCTATAAATTATAGCGTGAAAAACTTAAGGATTTAGAAACTCTGTGGCGTACACAGATTAGTACAGCTATTGTTAGAGATCTAAATACTTTAAAAGCTCAGGTGCGTTACAAACCACAGGGCTACATGAACTACTATACCTATTTGAAGACTCTGGATTCCTCGGAATATGCAGATATATTAATAAAAGAAATCTATAAACTAGCTGAAGGCTCTGAAACTTTTAGTCCTACAGTGGGCCAATTATACAAAGAGTTGGGTCAAAAGGTTCAGCAACGGTAATTAATTTATTATATTATAAAAGTTAAAAAATTTTTGGAAAATTTGTTTTCTTTCAACAGCTACCAAATTGAACAGAAAAAGAAAAATGGTACCTTAGAGAAAATTGGTGATATTTATAGTACTTACTGCGATGTCTGGGATCATGCCAATACTAGCGATAACACGAGACAAATCTGGCAACGTTTAGTGCACAAAGAACGTATTTCGGGACCCAGTATGGATATAAAAGAAGTAGCTTGGCCCTCAAATGTTTTATCTGGAGTGGGACGTTTTCTTTACAACATACTAATGCGTGATATCAAAATTGATGCTTTTGTTATGAGACAAAAGCAAAAGACTAAACAACATAATTTATTACCTGCTTTCTATACGCTTTTCCGTAATCAAGGTAGGTTGGTTAAGGAGGAAGTGAAGCCACATCCTGTACTGGCTAGATTATTGCGAGCATCCCGTCAACAAACCCTAACGTTTGATTCAAACCTAGTACCTATGCTATGTCCACCACAACCTTGGAGTACTCCTCATAATGGTGGTTATCTTTTGAATAAATCTGATTTAATTCGTCTACCGCATCAGGTTAGTTTTAAAAGCTGAGTTTTATTCAAATGTTTATTTAAACAAATATTTTTAAAATGTATAGGCAATACAACAATGGGCGCGTATAAATTCCATGCCTTCGGAAAACATTTATCCTGCCTTAGACTCTCTAAATCAATTAGCCAGTATACCCTGGCGCGTGAATACAGATGTAAGTTAAATTTTATAAAATTAATTTAGCAAATCGATAAATTGATTGCAATTTTTCATAGATTTTAGATGTAATTATTGAAGTTTTTCAAAATGGAGGTAATGATAAGCTAGATGTACCCCAGCCTCCCAGTTCTTTGCCGCCATTGCCTTCCATTCCTGAAAAAGATACAACAATATCGAATGCAGATCGCGCAAAGTTGTTTAAAGAAAAAATGAATCATAGACGCAAACAAGCAGAAATGTATAGTTTATGGTGTGATACGTTATATCGTCTTTCGTTAGCAAATCATGTAAGTTTTAAAATCTTTTACATGTTTTTTTAAAGATCAAAAAAATTTAAACATTTTTGGAAAATAGTACCGCGATAAAGTTTTCTGGCTGCCCCATAATATGGATTTCAGAGGTCGTGTTTATCCCATACCGCCACATCTGAATCATTTAGGTTCTGATTTGGCACGCTCTATGCTCATTTTTGATCAGCCGCAACCTTTAGGCGTCGATGGTTTTAGTTGGTTAAAATTACATTGCATTAATCTCACTGGTCTTAAGAAACGTGATTCAGTTACAGAACGTCTTTTGTATGCCGAAGAAGTCCTACCAGAGATATTAGATTCGGCCGATAATCCTCTCACTGGTCGTAAGTGGTGGACAAAATCCGACGAGCCCTGGCAGACATTGGCCTGCTGTATAGAAATAGCCAAAGTATACAGATCGCCCAATCCCGAAGAGTACTTAAGCCGTTTTCCCATACACCAAGATGGCTCTTGCAATGGTTTACAGCATTATGCAGCCTTGGGTCGTGATAAAGCGGGAGCTATAAGTGTTAATTTAGCACCTGCACCTATACCCCAAGATGTTTATAGTGCTGTGGCGTCACTGGTAGAAAAGACACGGAAACAAGATGCTGAGAACGGTCTTCATGTAGCACAAGCACTTGATGGTTTTGTCAGACGTAAAGTAATCAAACAGACAGTAATGACTACTGTGTATGGTGTTACCAGATATGGTGCTAGATTGCAAATTGCCCGACAACTAAAAGACATTGATGATTTCCCAAAAGATTGGGTATGGCCTGCCTCTACCTATTTGACTACAAAAACATTTGAAAGTCTACGTGAAATGTTTACATCTACCCGTGAAATACAAGATTGGTTTACGGAATGTGCTCGCCTTATATCAGGCGTTTGTGGGAAGAATGTTGAATGGGTTACACCTTTGGGTTTGCCAGTAGTACAGCCCTATAACAGGCAGGAGTTTAAACATACACAAAGAACAAATATAAGAGTCTCTGAAACTATGGCTACCGACATGTATGAGAAACCCAATGTTATGAAGCAGAAAAACGCGTTCCCACCCAACTTTATACACTCGCTGGACTCCTCACACATGATGTTAACTTCGTTGCATTGTGAACGTAATGGCTTAACATTTGTTTCAGTTCACGACTGTTTTTGGACACACGCCTGCACAGTGCCTGAACTAAATAAAATATGCCGTGAGCAATTTGTTGCCCTACATTCTCAAGCAATTTTAGAAGATTTATCTCAATTCCTTAAGCAGAAATATAGCTTCAAAGAAAGGTAATGAAAAACTCTATTAAACACATATTGTGCAAATTTTAATTTTTTTACATTTTAGTGAATTCTCTCATGATGATTCCGCCGAAGATCTTTCAAAACGCCATTTAAATCGAGTGCTTTGCCAAATGCCTCAAAAAGGAGACTTTGATTTAAACAATGTCCTTGAATCAATATACTTTTTTAGCTAAACAAATTTCAGCTAAAATTGGCTAATAAAATAAGTATTTTGTTATTTATTTTTTTTTTTCTAAGAAAACCCACAAATTTGGAATTCAACTAAACTTGGTCTACCAAAAATTATTTTATGTATTAAAAAAATTGGTTAAGTAATTTTATAAAAAAATGTTCTTTGTAAGAATTTATTTATCTACGAAAATTTAACAATAAAAAAAGCTAAAAAAATATATTAAATTTTATTTTATTTTTATTTGTCACTCCAACTTTAAATCTGTTTTCCTTGAAATCCAACTTAAATAATGGGTTACTCTGGAATAAACTACAGGAAAACCAATTTGACAACCTCCAGCACTTCCAAATGCAGTAATTCCCACTTGATAAAGCATTTCATTGTGCTGATATACCAAAGGTCCACCAGAGTCACCATCACAACTGCCGCTACCTTTAGAGCCATCAGCACATATATGTATTCGATTATTTACCAGTCCCGGTAAATAGTAACACATACATCTTTCATAGCCAATGATTCGTGTATCAATATAGTAAAGTTGTGTATTTACTTTAGTACTATTATCGCTTATGCGACCCCAACCGGCTGTTGTAACAAGTTCCCCTTGTAAAAATATTTGCGTCATATATCGTGGCGCTAAAGCAATAAGTTTTACTTTATCTGACAAGGCAACAGACTTTGGTAGATTTATTAAAGCAATATCATCATCAAAACCTTGACGTCCATAACGTTCGTGTATGATGTAATTGCGAAAGGTCACATTCAAAACTGAGGCTGCTGTTTGGGCATTTGCATAGGTATAAGAACCCAAATATACTCGAGCTTCAATAGATCTTTGCAAGTAAATAATTATAATTTTATTAAAAAATTAAAATTTAATTTAAAATTTACCTGTACAAACAATGTGCTGCTGTTAAAACAAAACGCTCGGATATTAAAGAACCTCCACACTGATATTCTGCAGGCGGTTGGTATATTAATAAGCCTACCAAATATGGAAACATATTCATATCGGCTTTCAAACCTCCAGTTATATAATTCTTTTTAACTGAATCAATATTATATTTTTCACATTTTCGCCTCCAATTCCCAACGATGTAATCCTCTTCTGGAAAGAACCAATCTGGATATGCATATCCTCTATTATTTCTTCTTTCTATGCTTGAATATGATTGTCTCCCTTTTGTTTTTATCCAATCAGCATTAATCGTTGTTAGTAGCAATAGTAGAAAACTAACAACGATTAGAATGTTAGAGCTCATTATTATTACAAGTTAATTGAGACAATCGTTGAATTTGTCATGAGCTCATCATGTTCACTACTGTTGTTAGATGTTAGTAAATACATCTTCTTATATGCTAGATTTTAGATGAAGTTCTTAGCATATCTATAATTTTAATAGGCAAACAAAGACTCTGTAGTACATTTTACACTAATACTATACATTCAATTCTAGGTATTTCGACAAAGATGCGCACAATATATGTATATTTTTTTAATCTTCTGAATTTCAGGATCTATGAATCAGATTTTCGAAAGATTTTACTCATACATACATAGAAACAAGTTCTCATGTTTAGGAACCAAAGCAAATTATTTGGTGACAAATAATTCAACGATTTTTGATCTTGCAAATATGTGTGTAAATTTTGGTCCAAATCGAACCATTCACCCCTATTCTGCATTTCTTTTGCGTCTCCGCATTCAGCTGCGACGGAATCGAAAGTTGGTATTCCAGCAAAAGCGAAATCGAAAGAAAAGACAATAATAATCTTTACAAAACCAATTTTTCAATTGTATTTTATACTTCAATTCATGAATATATTGAAAAATCTCCGTTAACAAAAAATTAACTGAAAAGTCTTCGTATCTTCCGATCGTACTAACGAATACATATAATCGAAAAATGTTGAAATAAATCGAAACGTAGAATACCGTCGTGGTATAGCAGGTTAGTCATCCGCCTAGCATACAGAGGTCCCAAGTTCGATCCCCGACCAGACATACTTGAAAAAATAAATTTTCAAAAAAAGTGGCGGTTTAACTCATAACTCAGCTGGTTATTGAGTATTCGGCTATGTAAAACTTCTCTAACTAATGCATTTGCCGTTCGAAGCCGGCGTTAAAACGTAGGTCCCTTTCAATGAGTCTAAAAATAGAATCGAATGCAGCTCATTGTCTGAGAGAAGTACCCAATTGGAATGTTGTCGGGGAATTATATTATATAAGAATACCAAAATTGTCAAGCGAATAAAATTTTGATTCGAATCGAAACGCAGAATGGGACCATTATTTCAGAAAATTCCCTTAGGACTGCCTATGGGAGTTACCCTAAAGATACTGGCCATTTAAAACCACAAATATTGCTTATATAAGGCAAAATAAGTGTAGAAGTTTTAAAAAAGTCAAAAATCTCTGTTGCTTGAACTTCGCATAATTGATCCATTTCGGGCTTGAAACTCAATTAAGAAAAATATAGTACGGCAATGACACTCGAAATATAGGGTGAATACTGAATGTTGGAACTCGTGCCAACATTAAATTAAGAAATTCTTTGCCAAAATGCGAATTTCTCTAACCAGTCATTAAAAAACACGTGAATATTTAAGCATGTTGTTATTAAGTGCAAAATTAGTAAAAAACAAGTAAGAAAGTGCTATAGTCGGTCAAGCCTGACTATATTATATATTTAAGCTGTTTCCGTCATTTGGACTTATATGAGAGATAGGGTCAATTGTGGAGCGATTATATCGAAATTTGACAAATTGATTACAGTTTTCACAAAAATTATGTATGCAAAAAATAAACTCAAAATTCTCATTATCTTCAGATTTACTAGCGTTTTACTGATTTTTGCCTCATTAAGTGAGTTTTGACAGAAGAGTTTGTATAGGAGCTATGGTCAAATGTGGATCGATTTCAACGAAATTTGGTACAATGATTTATGTTTACATAAGCAGTATTTGTTTTAAATTTCATGAAAAAGTGCTGATATTTGTGGCTAAAATATCAATACCGGGAAGTGGGACATATGGGACGTACCATAAATAATGGGCCGATTTTGACGAATTTCAATAGCCATGGTCCCACTATCAAAAACAATCATCTGTTCCAAATTTCATCAAATTATCTTTAAAATTGCGACCTGTAGCTTGGCCGACATCGCTAGTCTATTGGTATACTAAAAGGTAGATCTAGGCAAATATTTATTTGCGTTACATACATCAGCACAAACTTATAATACCCTTTCTACCTATGGTGGTGAAGGGTATAACAAACGAATTAACATTAGCACGTACTTACAATTTCGTCATTACATTTCATTGAAGCTATTGTATATTCAAAATAAATTAGGGGGAAAAAAGTTAATATTTTTTGATATTTTTTATTGTTTATGAAACATTTTCCTTTTTACTGCTTTATGCATTTATCTTCAGGGATTTTTTTGCTTGTTTTTTTTTTGTTGCATTTTTTAAATGAAATTAAAATAAAATAGTATAATATAAAACAAATAGAAATTATATATAATAATAGTAGTAATAAAGGGATACAATTGCAATATTGTAATAATAATGGTAGAATTAATTAATTAATAATAATAATAATAATATAATAAGAATATAATTAATTAAAATTGTATTTCATGCATACTTTTTTTCTTCTTTTGTTTTTTCGTAGATATACATATTTTGAATTTGCTTTTTTGTTTATAAGACAGTAAATTAAATAATAACGATAATTAATTCTTATTATGTGAAATATTTGTGGTATTTATTTTTTATTTTTTTTTGCTTTTTAAAGGTTTTATAATAATATAAATTAATATAGATATACGAGATAAACTAATACTACAATTTCTTTTAAGACACTTTGTTTTTCCATTAAATATTACTATTTTTCTTTTTTTTTAATAAAGGCCGTTTCACTTTAATATACCTATTCAAAACAACTTAGTAATATGACTATATTAAGAAAAAGTCTGAAGAAAATCGGTCCATTTTTGTAGGAGTTATAATATAGATACCACTCCATATGTTAAGCAACAAAATTATTTTCAAATGCGTGGTAATAGTATAATTTTTAGAATAAAGTCAAAATTTGTGCCTTTTAAAGTTGTTCCTAAGATATAGCCACCAATAATTAATAAGAATTTTTTATTATTTTAACGATTGATTGATTGATTGCATTTAAACAAAATAAGGCTTAAGACAAAATAACAAAATTTTACAAGCATTTATTTTGATCGTATTTTAAAAAAAGTAAAAATGTTACCATAAGAACGTATTTAACAAATATTTTCTGCCTTATGTCTCCTACAAAAATATACCAATTCGCTCTAGCTCTTAATATAGACATTTTACTAAGGCGTTTTGGTTGGGTAGATTTAAGTGAATCGGACTGTATTATTTATATAGATTTTTTGTTTTTTGTATAAAGTAGATTATATAATATTTAAGGGGTCGGGGTTTTTATATTTTTATTATTTAAAGCTTAAAACCTAATTGCTTATAAATGTTATATATTATTTTAAACTATTTTATA
Organism: Stomorhina lunata; assembly: GCA_933228675.1. Classification (NCBI taxonomy): domain Eukaryota; kingdom Metazoa; phylum Arthropoda; class Insecta; order Diptera; family Rhiniidae; genus Stomorhina; species Stomorhina lunata. The sequence continues at coordinate 138,785,360 of OW121741.1, read as the reverse complement.
ATTATTATTTATTGTTTTTTATTTTTAAGATATAAATATATAAATGATTTTTTTTTTAATTTTTCTTTTTTTTAATTTTTGTTAAAACTAATTTAGAAATAAAAGCCGTAAAGTATTAAAGTGTTATGTTGAATTATTTGATACAAACAAGAAGAGAAGAAAGTCTAAATAGAAAATTACAAGGAAATGGAGGGCTTTTTTTATAAAAAATGATTTTTGTTTTAAGGTTTTGCAAAAATATTAATTTTTTCTTTTTATGTTTTTGAATAACATTTATTTTTTTTTTTTAATTTATAAATACTTAGCAAAAATAGTATTTTTGTTATATAATTTTATACATGGTTTTTGTTTGTATATACATCAGTTTGTTTTGTTTTTTTTATTGAAAATCTTATTCACAATTTATTGCATTCTTTTTTTTTACTATATCATAATATAGAAAGTCTGAGTCCTTCTATATTTGTAGTATTTTAATATTAAATTTTTATATATTTTTGAAATATATATTTCTGTTTATTGGCTATTCGTTTATACATAAATATGTACTATATCATATATCGTGTGCCTTTACTATTAAGTGTTTTGCTACAAAAGATGATCGACTGATTGATTGATTTATATATGTACAAAAATATTGGTAAAGGGCTCAAGTACAAATTGTTTTTATTCAGCCCTGTTCCCATTGGCGTTGTCGTTTTTGCTTCTCTTAGTTCCAAAGTAATTATTTTTGACATATATTAAAACGACTGCAAATTATCCAAAGTAAAAATAACAAATATTATCCTTTCTTTTATTTTCCTCCGAAGGTGTATAGTAGAGCGGTTCGCCTTCCATACAAATAAAAAAGTTATGTCAGTCACCCCTAGGATTAAAGATATTGTTAAAACAATTCTAAAAAATATTTTTTTTATTTTTCTTACCACGCCTACAAATACCGACCCATTAGTATTTTGTTCACACTGTCGCCATTTTAAGTCCGATTATAACATTTTATACATCGGTGTTCGCGACTCTGTAAGGGCTACATTTTTCTCTTTGATAGTTTTTTACTACCACGACAATTTTTAGTAATAACTTTTAAAAACTAGATTTTTACGCGATTCGATTAGGGTGGGTACGACTTGAATTTTAAAAAATTATGACTAGAAATTGACGAGGTAGTAAAAAACTATCAAAACACCGTTATATAGTGTTATGGTCGGACTAAAGATGGCGACAAAGTTAACAAAATACAAAAAGCGCGGTATTTGTATTCGTAGTAAAAAAATAAAAAAAATTAGAATTGTTTTTACATTATCTTTAATCCTAGGGGGTGACTAACTCAACTTTTTTCGAACTACTCTAGTGTATAGGCAGAGGTTCGAAAGGCTCAATTCCTAATTCCATATTTTAAAATCAAATTTATTTTAGTGTTTATATCATTCCCATAATACATTCACCTGAATCAAGTCATAAGCCTTAACTTTTAAGAATTAATTCATAGGGAATTTAAAATCAGTTAGATTTAATTTAAATTATTTCAATTCTTAATCTTATACAAAAATAATTAAAAATTTTATAAAGAAATCATTTTGTAAAGGCATACAAAAATAAACGTATTCAAACGAACCCTACAGTTCAAAAATATATAATACTTATAAAAGAGCGGAATAAAATAAATCTCAACGAAACAAGTCCTTAACCATAAAATAAGTTTCAGGATTGCATTAGGGATTAAATATCATTTAATACCCATGAAAAAAAGTCCCCATTTTAGAGGATAAAGAAATGACTCTTTCTTAAGTTATTGGGTTAAAAAAGGGTTTTTAAGCTGAGATGATTTCCATCTCGATTTTAACAAAACCAAGTCCACTTTGTCTAAAAAACATGTATGAAAAGTCATATGATTAAAATGTGATTTATTCATTATCGACATACATACATATGTATATTTACATTTTCTAATTGTACTAAATTTTGTAATTTTATTCTAATTCCATCATAATTGTGTATGTATCTCAGCTATGTAATATATCTTCCTGCTAAGGGACTAATGTTTTTTAGACCTGTAGGGCATATACAAATAACATTTTTGTGGAAAAATTCAAAAGTTTATTAAGTTGACTTAGGCGAAATTTAAAAAAATAAAAAAATTCTTTGTTATTGGTCATAAGATCAGAAAAACTATTTAAAACAAAATATAGATACACATAAAACTAAAGATTTTTTGTACACATAATCTATAATCTCATCCAGATTCGAAAACATATAAAATCCATTATTTCGCAGCAACACAACAAAACCAGAGATAATATACTCTTACATATTAGCACATTTTACATGTATATATATGTATTTACAAAAACTAATGTCACAAAAAACAAATTATTTTTATAAATTTTTTTAGAAAAAAATTTTAATTAAGCAGATTCCTTCACTGATTGAATTTCTGGTAAAGATTAGGTCATTATAAACGAAGGACCATTAATATTACTATATTCCTGCATATCTAAATATCTTTTAAAAGTTATAGTTTAACAAATAAATGCAAAATATACACAAGTTTGCGGTGAAATAGCCACATTAGGGTAGTTCCGTTTTTTGAACGAACATTAAAGAATACATGCATACTTTTATTAAATGTGTATGCTTTCTGATAAAATATAAGAATATTTTAATAGGTTATGATAAATTTTGTTCTATTTTATATCTGGGGTTTTTACAAACAATGTATATCGCACTTGATATAATAATACCCTATAAATTAAAACTTCAATTTTCGTTTTTTGGTTTGATATACTTTTATTCAATGAGTGGTATAGTTTAAAAAACTTTTCCCTCGAAAAAGTCAGAATTTAAGTTTTTGATTTAAAATCAAGTATCTTTAGTTTATATCCACCCTAATGATTTGCACAAAATGAATTATCAAAAAATATTTTAATTCAATTTGGACTGGTTTTAATTAAGAATAAAAAATGTTAATTCAAATTGGAGTAGAGGAATGAAGAAACATTTTATTCATTCAAGTTGATTTTAAATTCCCATGTGAATCAATTCACTATGAATTAAAAATCAACACATTTTTTTTAAATTGTTTTATGGGAATTAAACTTAAGGTATTGTTAAATCATTTTTGAATTCCTAGGAATTAAGCTAATATTTAATTAAGCCTTTCGAAGCTCTGTGTATAGGTCTTTAGAGCAATGTTGGGCAAAGTCTCTTTGATTTTGTATTTTGCTAACCCTGGGGTCAATCAAAATATCAAAATCAAATGGAATTTAAACGGTTTCATTACCTGATAATATCGACATTTTTGATTTTAAACTTTAAGCCATGGCAACAACTTTGTTAAAATATGTTTAAATGATCAAGTTACCCTTTTTTAAATGATCCATTGCATGTCGACATTTATATGAATTAGATACGTTTTTTTACATGTTTTTCAAATTTATTATTTTCAATTTTATTTTTTTTAATTTTGGACTTAAATGTGTAGCCACCCCATATTAGGGTGTCATCAAAAAAAAAAAAAAAAAGAAAGTTTAAAAGATACTTTCGAAATCTCTTTCTAAAAAATTTTCATTTTGTTTACCAAAAAATATCAACCAGTTATATTATTTTTTTTTAATTTATTCCGTCGTTTTAATTTCGTCATCTTAAATAACCACGACGAAAACAAATGTTTCTAGTTTAGTTCTAAATTAGAAAATACCAATTCAAGTCAATAACGTTATACTATAATTTCGATCACATTACGTTTTCAAACAATAACGCCAACAGGAACAGTACCAATTATTTTGTTTTATTCAATAAAATTAGGAATATACACAAAAAAATTAATAAAATAAAATAAACTAATTAAAAAAATATAACTACACTTTTTACGGAAAAATATAGGCCACAATCCATTGAAAATAGACATTTGCAAATCATTTGCTAATAGGCTAAACTATTTGCAAAGGATTGTGAATCGGTCTGCAGTTTAAAAAGATTCCACAGCGGAAATTTTGCAAAGCAAATCATATTGGTTTTTTAAGAAATTGGCTTTAATTTTCGAGATATATTATTTTTTTGTTTATTTATTGTTAACTAAATAGTAAAAAACAATTTTTTTAATTTTAACTGCTTTTTTATGTCATTTTACTCTACATAGTGGTTATATTAAATGAAATCGTAAAAACGCGTTGGCACCAAAATGTAACAATTTTCACAAAAGCATTAAATCCTTGCCTGTAAAGCAAATGTTAAGTATTGGTGCAGGCGACAACATTTAAAGATTTTGAAAGTCAAATCAAATATCGATTTCGAAAGAAAATCTATGCGAAAGAAAATGAGTAACTCGAAATACTTTTGGTTTCACTATTTCGAAGCCTTTCATTCGTTTCTATTCGAAAGTAAAATATCAAGCGATTCATTTTGACATTTGCTTTCGCATTGCTGGTAACTTGTTCCAAATAGTGGAACAGAAATTTGTATGAGAAAATACTTACGTTTTCTTTCGACTTGTTTTTCGAATTATCTTTCGCATAAAATAAAGTTTGTAAAACGAATAACAAATTTCTTTCGTATAGGATAAGAAAGAAAGCACTCTTTCGAAATCGTAAACAAGCTATTAGTAAAATCGAAGAAATCTTGTTTTTTTTTTTTTGTATAGTTATGTAGAAATTCAAAATATAAATTTAAAAAAATGGGAAAAAATTAAAATAACTGAACAAATTTTCTTGAAAAAGGGGTTACATTTTATAAATGTTACCCAGTAACGAAGACACAACTCCCCTAAAAAGTAAAACACTAAAAATAAATAATCAATTAGTTCTTTAAAATAAGTTTTTGCACTTAATAATTATTTTGTTGTTTGACTAATTATGACAGCAGAGTTCTATTTTTTTTATTTAGTCAACAATAAATAGAAGTTTGATAATTACAGAAAATACTTTAAGGAAAAAAATGCAGCTTAAATATAAAAATAATAAAAAGTTATATTTTCCCTAATTTTTTTTATTTAATTTAATAAGGGATTTTTTATATTTAACAACATAAATTGACTAGAAATGAAATATTTTTAACTTTTTTTGAAACAAAAAGACCTTAAAGGTTTTAAAATTGAATGAATAGTATACCTATGTATATGTGTACACAAACACCGCTGCATTATTTAGCTGTTGTTAGATCATACCGTTCTTTCAATTTTGTATATATATATATTTTTTTTTTGTTTGCAATTTTATTTTAAAACAAAAGTACAGTAGAATTTTAGGGATTGAGTGTTTTTTATATTATTGAAATATATTTACAATACTATGGCTATTGCGTGTAATGACATTATTTAAGGCTGTTTCTTGTGTTGTATCATTGTCGTCGACGTCATCATTATTAAAGTTCAAATGATTAGTGGTAGTGCTAGTGGTCAGTGAAGCTGATACTGTAGCGGTTTGGTTACATGTTGATTGTATACTTATAGGATCCAACCTATCGCTATTTAGATCTAAATCATTATCAACATCATCATTAATATTATTGTGGGAATTATTTATGCCCACGGCATAATTGTGGCCATGAGGAGGAAAATTATGTCTGTTGCTAATAGCATTTTCTTTGTATTTCGAATTATTAATTGATGTTGTCAGATGGTTGGTGGAATTACTTTCTAAATCAGTTGAAAATGAAAAGTCCATATGATCATCAAACTGAACTATATTTAACAGATCATCGTCATCATCATTTTGATGACGATAATGTTGTAATTGGGATATCTGTTCATTGCGTAAACTACTTTTACTACTACTGCTTATGCTGCTGTTGCTACTACTACTACCTCCACTACTATTAATACTACAAACGTTTTTTTCATTCAAAGCTGATGTTGAGATGTGATCTAGATTTTTATTTTTTAAATCCATATTTACCTTAAACAATTCATCAACTTCGGCCGTTGTTAAGGAGTCGGTTATAACTACCGATGGCGACAATTGGAGTTGAGACTCTACTTCATCGTTAAGAATATTATTAAGACATATATTGAATTCATCAAAGTCAACAAAACTCGGCTGATGTTCGGAAAGCAATAAATTAGCTGTCTCAACAGCAGTAGCATCGTCATTGGCTAAAGCCAATAGATCATCTACTGGCTCATCACCGAATGATGTTATACTTTGGTAACTATTATAGTTTCCTTTAGTCTCCATGTTATGCAGTTGTTTAGTAAGTATTTCCATATTATTATCATCATCATCCTCACTATCATAAACATTGTTAGGGTTTAGAGTTGTTTTGTACTGATTATCCTGCGACTCGGCCTTATTTGGATCTGTGTTTGGTTTTAAATCTTGGGAATTAAATTTATCTTCGCCTTCATCATCTTGGAAAATATAAAAATCGATATTATCCTCAGAACCTGTTGCCGAGGCGCAAGACAATGGTCACTTATAGTCTCTGGAGCCTCTTCTGCGACGACCTTCAGTTAGAACAGCATCACCTACAACTATAAATATTTTTTTATTATTTACGAGAAATTTACGTGCTTTTTTAAGACAAGTAACACTCAGATATATGTATATTGGTAGGGATTTTTTTGGAAAGAGAATAGAGTTGAAAAGGTGGTGAAAGGAGAGAAATGAGTTTTTTTCCAAGTCATAGTCAAGTTGAGTTAAGAGGTAAAAAAATGTCTTTCCTAATAGCAGGATGCTAAGTAGTCAATGTGCTAACCAACTAAGACATAGCAGTTAAAAATAATTTGTTTAATGTACAGGGTATAAAAGGGGTATATTTACCAGCACTACGTGTTTTTCTACGAGCTTCTGCCACACTTTCAGAGCTTGAGTTAAGTGCACCAGATTTACCAGGCATTTTTCCTGTTGATTCTCCACTATTACTTAAATTATTGCCATTATTATGGACACCTCTAGTGTAAATTATTTTATTTGCGGCAGCTGAAGCACGAACGCTACGTCGGGTACCGATTTTTTCGTCACTTGGACTACTATTGCTGCTATTAGAATTGGTATTGTGATTCGTAGATGCACTTTGCATTGCTGCAACCGTAGTGCCTACAGATCCTTGACTTGATCCACGTGTTGCATGTAGTGGACCAGATGTTGTAAAGTTGTTTGGTGTTGCTGAATTTGTTGTTACTAAAGAAGAGTTATTGGTACTAATTGAGCCTGAAGTGTTTGTTTGTCCCGAGTGACTATTAACTTTTCCAGCTTTAGAAGTTTGTGAACTTGAATTTGTTTCCGTACCTGAATTTGATGCTGCAGTTTCTAAAAATTAATTAGAGCAAACATTTACATTGGAATATGAAGGTATTAAATAATTTACTTACTATTTTGATGTTGATGGGATCGACTGTTACGTGTAACTTTTTCCGAAGTATTTTCGACATTAGTTGAAGGTAATGTTGATGTAGAAGAATTACCGTTATTAGTAGATGATGATGTTGATGAAGATAAACTATTGTTTAAATCAATGCTGCCAGCAGCTGCTGCTTTAGAATTTCTGACTTTACCAGCCACCTCTATTAGAGGTTCATCTGAATCAGAAGACTCTTCAATCTTCTTCGACGTAACAGTATTATTTTTTAAAAGTCCAACGTCGTCTGGTTTTTTCGTAATATTATTTGTGGATTCATTATGATTTGCTATAGTAACAGCACTGCTGCCACTTGTACTACCACTTCTGGCTCTTTTGGGTTCATTTTCGCTTGTTCCGCTATTACTACCACCACCTTCGGATTCTAAACGTTTACGTTTCTGATTTTGTATTTGTTGCGTTTGGCTAGTAGAATTTGCAGAACTGTTAGAGTTTGTATTTGTGCCGGAGCTAGTACTGGTGTTAGCGAGGATAAGTTTGGGACTTAAACTAATTCGCTCGTGTGTATGACTTGAAGATCTGGTAGAAATCACATGCTTATTAGTAAGCACAGTTGATGGGGTGGATGAATTCGAATCCAACGATGGACTTGATTTTGCGACATCCATGGGACTACCCAAACGACTGCTTGCTCGTGTTCTTATGCGGGGTGAATCCATATCCAACGACTGTGGTATTTCTATTGATATCGGTGTTCCAATATTTGTATGTGCATTTTCGGGCTTCGACTCCAACTTAGATTCTTTATTCTCTTCTGCTTTGGTAAGGGGTTCAATATTCAACTTTTTGACTTCAAGTTCCGGTTCTTTATCATTATTGTTGTTGCAATTGATTTCAATTTTAATAGAATCATCTTTTTTTATTATTGTTGTAGTGTGCGTAATTTTTTCCTCGAAATCCTCCTCGTTTTTTAAAGTTTCTAATTTAATTTTGCTCGACTTTTCCTTTTGCTCCTCCAATTCCTTTAGATTTAATTTTTCTTTTTCTCTACGCTCATTTTCCAACCTTTCTTTTGCTGCCTTTTCACCGGCTTCGTGTTCTTCTATAATACTGGCAGTAAGATTTTTAATAAGATCCTCATCGTCATCATCGTCTTCGTCCATATGATTATGATGTATATTGTTGTAAACAACTTTGTTATCCGTTTGCTGTTTGAGAAGATCATCATTATAAATACAGTGGTCACCATTTATTTTTGGTTTTGCTTGAAGGTCCTTGTCAATTACAACATCGTTTTCCTTCAAATTGTCATCATCATCTGTAAATCCCTCCATTTTAGCTAAAGCCTTTTCGATTTCATCGTCGGCTAGTGTTAATTGGGATACCACTTCCTCATTTGTCTTTCGAGCTTCAGTCGCTGCTCCTTTAGCCAGGATTTGTATGGGAGGTTTATCTGAAGTGATTTGAGGTTGCAGCGATTGAGGACTGCTTGATGTAAGTTGATGTGGAGATTTTTCTGACAATGCGTCCATGGACTCTATGCCACTATCTTCTCCGCCTGCACTATTTGCATGAGCTGGAGTACCTCCCCCAGTGCTAGCGGGAGAATTGCGTAAAGTTGTTGCCAATGATGATTGATTATAATTTAAATTAGTTGTTGTGGGATTGGTTATGGATGTAGACGTTATTGAGGCAGGAGTGGAACAAACTGTTGCTGCTGATCCAGATCCAATTAATGAATGATTAGTTGAAGCAGCTGTATCTGCTGTTTTATCCACTACAGTAATATTGGACTTTGTTGACATCAATGAAGATGCTGATAATGATGATGCTGAAATTGTTGTGTTGGTAGCGTTTGAAGTGTTTGTTATGACCTGAGTGTTGGATTTAATTGTAGCTGTCGTAGCTGTTGTGACTGGTTCATTTGATTTTATTAGAACGTGTTCAACATTACCCAGAGCATCTTTACGCTCTACTTTTGTTATTTCGACTCGTTTAAGTGTCGTAGCACTTGGTAGCATAGTCACGGCAGCAGCTATCATTTGTTGTTGTGTTTGTTTTTCGGCCAAAGCTGCTAGTTGCTGCTGTTGTTGCTTTTGCAATTGTAATTGTTGTACCGCCGTTATATACGACGGTGGCTTATGGTTTTTTGTTAAAGGTTTTCCCTGTATCGGTGTAATGGTCGCAGTTGTCTTCAGATTATGTTTCACTTGCAAACTATTCGAACTTGCACCGACTCCGCTACCTCCACCTCCAGTATTAGGATTTGTTATGGTGCTCAGAGTGATACTATTTGGCAAAGATGTAATTTTGGCCAATTGTTGTTGGGTGGAGGGTTGGAGCAATTGCTGAGGAGGTAGGTGAGTGACTGTGCCCAAATTTGTAGAACCCAAACTCTGTGTATCTAATAACAAATTTTGGTTTGTTTTATTAGCCTCGATGTTAGCGCTGTTAATTGTTGTTGCACTTATGGTTAAACCATTTTTTCCCGCCACTAAAGTCGTGGAAGATGAACTAGTGCCTAACTTGCTATTGTTATCCATATGAGTGTTTGGTATGCCATTTATTTGGGATGTAGGAATTTTTGTAACACTTTGTCCAATTTTAGACTGTTTGGCTTCTGTTGCAGTTTTCTCATCTATAACTGTATCACCTATTGCAGTTGTACTAGAAGAGGTATTGTCCGTTATAAGATGAGTACGTTTAAGGTGTGATTTTGTTCTGCTGTTTTCCAAGGTATCATTTGTTTCGTTAAAATTTGTGATATTAAGTGCTTTCTTGCGCTCCTTCCTTGAATTTTTTATAACAATTGATGATTTTCCTCCTCTTAAACTGATGTGTAATGGTGGAACTCTTGGTTCATCAGTGGCGGGAGAGGAATTACCTGTTGGCGTAGTTGTAGTGCCTGATGATGATGTTGAGTTTGGCTGAGGAAAAATATTATCTTGTTGTTGATATTGAGGCGGGTTCATAGATGTTTGATGTTGGGATGTTAATTGATGCTGTTGCATTTGTTGTAGGGAGTGTTGCTGCTGCGTATTTAAATTTGGGTTCTGTTGGAGTTTCAAATGTTGGTTTTGTTGCTGTTGCAGCTGGTGTTGTTGTTGCATTATACTGCTTGCTAATTGCTGGGCGTTTATTTGGGACTGTTGCGCATTTTCCGCACTAAATGAGACATCAACTTTGTAGGCCGGAGAAACTGGCTCTGATTTTCCCAATTTCAGGCGTAATTTTATTTTTTCAGTTGTTGCTACATTAACTCCAGTTGTTGATGCCGCTGAAACTATTGTGCCATCGACAGGATTCAACAAAGGACTGGTGGAGGCAGTCATTGCTGAAATCGGGGTAGATGTTGCTAAATTACTTGCTATTGCACTGTTCTGTTTGTTTTGTATTTGAGTTGAAGCTGTACCGGCAGTTGCGGAAGCAGCTAAACTCGCTTTGGATTTGCTGCCAGCTTTAGCTCTTTCTCTTTTTGGTTTAACCACACCGGCATTGACTGCCTCTTTACTCTTCTTTTCTCTAACTCCCTGCTGCAGTTTTTCTCTTAACAAATTCGTTTTTGATTTTTTGTTTGTATTACTGCCTCCGGCCAACATTGCTCCTACTGATGGAGAGGATGAAGTTGATCTTGGTGAACCCATGTCGCCAGGTTTACTACTAACGATACTTGTGTTCATATTTAAGTTTGTTTTTGTTTTCCTATTCTTCTGGGATTTGTTTGAGACTAAAGAGTCTCTTGAACGTTCGGTATCAGAACCTGCGCCCAGTAATTGGGGTGTCAGCGAGCCACCGTTATTTTGTTCACCAGCAGATAATTTCGAGATGGCAGTGCTGCACGAGTTGGAATTGGAATCTTCGGAAAAATGCGCTGATGAATTGGGTAGCAAATCGTAAATGCTATTTGTGCTATTATTCGGAGTATAATTTGTTCCTTGGGAGGTAGTGGTAACATTTGAGATGTTATGCATGGCTGAATTAGTCTCCTGCTCAGCTTCAGTTTCGCTGTCGTCACTAGGACTGGGTTCTAGTTCGCCGGTTAGAGGATTTATCAAAAACTGTTTTGGCTGTGACGAAGCTAGAGGTGGAGGCGCTACTTGATTATTGGTGGATGAAGAGCCAGTTATTGGGGTAGAAAGGATATTTGGAGGGAGTGCTGCATGCTGTTGGCTTTGTTTGCTTGTCATAAATTGTTGCTGGTTGTTTGGAGTCATATGAAATTGTTGTTGCAGTTGATTTTGAGGCAAAGTATTTTGTTGATTGCTGATGTGGTGTTGCTGCAAACGATGTTGCAAAATATGCTGAGATTGTTGCTGCATGTGATTTTGTGCCATTTGCCTCTGCTGATGGAGTTGTTGCTGCTGTAGTACTTGTTGCTGCACAATTTGTTGATGTTGCACCTGCTGATGACCTTGCATTTGATCCATTGTTAGTGTAACATTTGTTGGCAATTGTTCATCTCCCGCTAAAAGTGAAGAAGCGGCAGCTGCCGTCTCATCGATATCCATACCCTCAATAAGATCCAAGTCAAGATCCTTAGCATCTTGCAATAAGGACTCTAGTTCATTTTTGTCATCCAAACTAAGGGACGAATCAATATCACAGCTTAAAGTAGGCAACAAAGCATCCAAATCGTTTGTCGTTAATGCATCCAAATCCGATAGTGTTATCAAGGGATCGGTTAAATCATCAACTGTTTGGGCATCCAGGCTAGCATTTACTGGTTGACCAGTAGATGTTAAGCCTTGGACAGGGTTTGCAACCGCTGAATTAATATTTCCTACTTCTCCACATCCTACCGCGTTACCACTTGATGTTGATGTCGTTGACTGAAGGAGATTGTTGTTATTAGATGATGCCCCCGGCAAAGAATTTGCAATTTCTGAAATAATTTGCTGCTGTTGTTGTTGGGTTTGTTGTTGTTGCAAATTGTATTGCATTTGATACCGTGTAAACTCCTGAAAACTTGACTTTGTCGCAGAATCCATGGGTTTATTTAATGATGCAGGCCATCTAGAAGAAGCTGCAGCTTGATTATAGTCTGGGGGAGGCGGTAGATTCATACTTGGCGTAGACGGTGAAGAAGGTACTATGTGAATAGATGAATTGGAAGATGCATTGTGCGTATGACCGGATGTTGAAGGAGATTGTGGCGGAGGTGGTAGCAATTGTTGCGTTAGATGCGTCGCTGTTAAAGGAGACTGTGCTGGTGTCGTTGAAGGTGACAACAATTGCTGCTGATGAGCATGTTGAGATGACATAAGCGGACTATGCATCGAATGATGGCTGGAGGCAGGTGAGTGAGCTGCAGCTGGTGACATGTTGCCAGCATTAACTGACATGTATTGTTGTTGCCCAATAAGTCGTTGTTGCTGTAACTGTTGTTGTTGCAGGGGAGATGGTGGAGTTTGATGAGATAAAACTCCAATACCGCCAGCACTTCCATTGATTGAACCGACACGCACCTGTCTCATTTGTTGCTGTTGGTTTCCTAGCATTGTATTTACACCCATATTCTGCTGCATAATTTGTTGCTGCTGCTGTGGTATAAAACGCTGTTGATTTTGTAGTTGATTGACTGCCTGCAACTGTTGTTGACGTTGCTGTCGTAACATTGCAGTTTGCTGGGGAGATATTTGTTGTTGCTGCTGTTGTTGCTGAAAACGCTGCTGTTGGGCATATATATTGCTATTGCTTGGACTCAGCATAACTTGTTGAGATCCTGGTTGCATAGAACGCAAGGCATTCGTTGTTGCAGTAGGTGAAGAAGGCACACTTAGAACATTGTCGGGAGTACCAGGTGCCGATACAATTTGTTGCTGCACCTGATTTTGCTGTTGCATCATGAATTCGCTACCTGGTGTTGTTGTTCGCAGGGGAGAATTCATGAGTTGTTGTTGTGGACTCATTGCCGACATCATAGGAGATTGTTGTTGTTGATGCATTAGCGGCAGTTGCTGATGATGTGACTGAAGCTGAGGAGAAGGTAAAGGTGACGATTTCAGTTGATTTCCATGCTGACTCGCCACCGCATTATTATCATTTTGTAGCAGATTAACCAACAACGGCGAAGACATTGCTATATTGTTGCAGCTGTTGCTAGATCCAGTAATACCTGTAGGCGATGATGTTGCTGTTGAAGGTGGAGCTACCCGAGATTGCAAAAAGCTTGTTATTGGCTTCGCAGAAGCAGGAGTATTTTGTGAGGCGGGAGAGTTGACCGTTCCAACACCAGGATATGGTGGAGGAGGTGGTTGCAAAAACTGTGATTTACCAGAACCTGTGGAAACTGTTGTTGTTATCATTTCCCCACTTTGGGGATTTTTTATCACTTTAAGTGCGACATTAGGCGGTGGGCCCAATGAGCCCATTAGTTGGTTTTGAATACCGCTAGCTCCCCCACCACCAATTTTACCAGCTACTGCTGGTTTACCACCTGTTAAAGGTATACCGCCAGGAGTTGGTACAGAAGATGATGATGAAGTTCCCACTGTATTTAAAGCATTATCTCTACCTTGTAATACACGAGCTTGACGCATACTTTCAAATGGAAATTCACGAGAATTTGTTGAATTTCCTCCACCAACCGGAATTGGTGGAACTGGTAACTTGCCATCCATAGGACAAACTGTATTGGGTGACTTAAAAACAGGTTGTTGTTGCTGTAGTTGGGGATGTTGTTGGTTTCCCAAAACAGTATTGAAAGCATTTTGCTGTTGATGTTTGATAGCTGCATTACTAGTACTAGGTCCACCTAGCATCATATTACGACGTTGTTGCAGTATTTGCTGTTGCTGTAAGGACAATGTTGCATCTATACCCCCAACATTTGTACCAAAATTGATATTTGGAGGCATGTTCCCTCGTTGCTCGTGCTGCTGAAGCAAGTTAGTTGTCTGCGACAGCTGCTGGTTTTGCTGCAACTGATTTTGGGGCAACTTCACAAAAGCACTGCTACTTGTACTATCTCCACCAAGATTTCCCACATTGAGTAACTGCGTTAAATCGCCTATTTCTGTATTGCAACCTTCTCCGCTCCCGGGCCCAACTCCACCGCCTCCACTACCACTAACGGACGTTCCGGACGTCTCATTGCTGACAGCAGAAGATATGTCTACAAAAAGAATGTTGTTATTGTATAGAATTTAATACTATGTGGAACTGCTTGCTTTCTTTTACCTGATACTTTGACATCAATCTGTTGACCACCTAGATTAAGTGATATCAGAGAATCCCCCTCTAATTGTATGGAGCGTATGCCAAGGGCCCGTAATGAAGGATTGCCCTCGGTAGCCAATTGGCGTAACCTTTGCGCCGCATCCTTAGGGATTTGCACTGTTATCCGCATGCACGGTTCAATCTGCTGTAAAATTGGAAACTATAATTATAGTAATTTTATTAAGATTTATTTTTAAGTCAAAGTAAATGAAAAAATATAGTTTTTAATTAATCTCCCATTAAATTCCTCTCGAAAACAACAATTAATAGAAACATGGTAATCTTTAATAACAAATAAAGTAAATGTGGCAACACCCTACAAAAAGTATCGAGTTGGAAAAATTACATTACTCTGGGAATTTGTTTCCATCATTTTTATGAGCAATTATTTTCATTAAAACTTTAGATAGTTACCATTTATTTGAAATATAGTGTGAAAATACTCAGATTTAATGAAAAACAATTTCTAATAACTAAGTTTTTGACACTTCTGTTTTTCCTTTTTTTACAAACACACACACTCATGACCATAAGCATTCCAGTACATCGCTCACATAAAAACACAAACAATCAAGTACCAAAATTACAATGCGATAGTACAGGAAAAAATGGATTGCAAAATAACTCGTTTGAATTTAAATACAAATATAATTGAAAAAATTAATATTTAAAAAGACACGGTATTTTAAAATCAATTATTAAATAAATTTATTCTGTATAAATTAAAAAGTTTATATTAAATAACTGGCCGCCATTTTGATGTACTCGTAAAGTTTCGGTTGAAAAAATATAACAAAAAGTGGTGAAATTAACGAGTAGCGAGTGAAATCTCGTTTAGAAAATAAACCCGAAAATAGAGTTGCCAATGTTATTCTTGTCAATTAAAATATACACGGGATGTTTGTAGAGAATTCTGGTACAATACTAAATTTGTTAAAAAAAAAATATCCAAGTAACAACAGCTTCAAATGTTAGAAATAAGTTTAAATTTATTTATAGTCTTTTTTCTCAAATAATTAATAACAAATCTTCTTGAATCAGTATCAAATCGCTAGATGATTTTAAAAAGATTATTTCACATAAGAACAGATATTGAGTTTATGATTTCACTGTTGAACAGAGTGTATGTTAAATACGAAAATTGTTGCGTAAACAGGTTGCATTGTCTATACCAACTATCAAAATTTAAATTCAGTTGCTATACTGTAAACCCTAAACACATTCCCACAACTCACCTGTTTAAGTTGCATATCATCACACGACGACAATCACACTTCACGGGGAGCTGTCTGGATTTATTTAATAAATTGATTCTAATTACTTATAAAAAATACTAGCGAATATATACTAATTTTCAAATTAGCATCATACGCGCAAAGATATTTAGGCAAACAAAAAATTAAAACATTCATTTGTCTTTTTTTATAATTTTTCTAATGTTTGTGTAGATTTTAGGGCTTTATTTATTGTTTTAATTTTTAAATCTAAGACCACAATTTTGCCATTTTCGTAATAAAACATTTGAAGCACTTAGAGGTGGTGGTGGTGGAGATGGTATTAGTGACAAACAATTAAATATTAATTTAAATAAACACATTTGTTGAACTTTCTCTTAATGGTATGGCAACTCTTTATGTTTTAAAATGTATTTTCTTTTTTTATTTTCTTTTGGATGTGTGATTTGATTTCGTCGTTCTTTTCTTTACTTTTTTAACAAAACATTTGTATGTGTATGTATTTTCAAAACAATAAACAATATCATGGCAGATATCACGTTACGTTATGTTACGTTACGTTTATGATGTTTTGCCTTTTGCTGACACTTTCGTCACTCTTGTCACTCATGTAGGGCTGCATTTTTTAATAACAAAAGGACGTAATGTAATTATAACTATTTTGCCTTTTCTTTTGTGTTTAATTTTTAACTCGTGGAGTTTCTTATTTATTAATTAGTAGTTTGGTATTGTATTTAAATTTTGTTTTCACTTTACTCTTATTTCATCAGTAAATTGTTAAAACACTTTAGAAACTATTTGCATTTTTTATTCACAAGTGGAATTTATATTTGCACCATTCCTTACCAACGAGTAGTTCTTTTCCTTTAACTTTTCTTATTAAGTTGTTTTTATAGAATTAAAATTAGGTTTGTTTCTTGTAGTTAGACTTTACTAAATAATAAATTTATTATTAATTCACAAACATTTATTAATTTATTTATGTAAATAATATTCACTGCTTTAATGTCTTCCTTCCTTTCATTTCGGAAAACTTCTTAGCTTTCAATTTGGAATTTATGACCAGTTTATATTTTTATAAATTTACACTATTTTTTTTATTTATTTCTTCTTTTTTGGTAACTAGAGGAGGCCTAACACAACACAAGAAGCTTATTTGGAGATCAAGCAGCGCGACCAAAATACAATATTCACTCACAGGCGTAGAAAACGAACCATACGAAGTATCAACTTTTTTCTTTACTTCATGTTGTTGTTGTTGTATTGGTAGCAAGGGGCCAGAAAAAAGTATGATTGACGACAATTTTTCTTCTTAACTTTTTTTTATTTTTAAAATTCACTGTTTATTTTTACACTTTTTCATAAAACTTCTATTCACACGTTTTTTAAAGAAATTATATTTTAAGTTTTCCGTAAATTTGTTACAATTAAATTGTATATTCTAGATGAAATTTGTAAAAAAAATTCGTGTTGTAAAAATTTTCGACCACGAACAATAACAACCGCCATTTGCATTTGACTTCCACTTCGCGACTTGCACGATTTCTCATTTCATATTTGGTTTTTTCTTAATTCATATACAATTTTCCATAAGTTAGAGTGAAATACCATCATTTAAAATGTACGAGCGTAGAAAGTGACAGCTATATTACTTTTCAATGTAGTGTAGCCATTTTATATAATTAACAAGATGTGTTGATTTGGCATAAGTCAATTAGTTGGTATTGCCGTGTATATTAACAATGCACCATGCGGCTGATTTGACAACTTTAATGTTTATAATGTATTATTGGACACAAAATATTAATATAAACGTTCTTAATGTGACTTAAACGAACATTTAATGTGAAGTTTAATTAATACTGGTCTGGGAAGTTAACACTTTTACCAATGGCGATATCTCAGATTACAATAAAAAGGATCAGGCCAGAGGAAGTTTTACAAAAACTCTACTTCTAACATATAAGTTTTATTCTCATTTGTCTTGATATTTGTTATTGCTTTCAAAGTTTTTGCAACCTGATTACTGGTTGCAGATTGGATAGAATTTCTTGTAATTAGAATAATTTACAGACGAATTTCAAAAATAAAAAAATATTCACCCCAACTATGCCCGAGAGGCGCATGTTATCATGAATTTTGAATAATAATAATAAAAATGTTAACAAAAATGCACGAGTTTACAAAGGACTCATTCCACTTTTTGTGATCTCAAATACCTTAACTCTGATCCTGTAACAGAATTGGGAATATAGGAGGGTTTTTAAATTAAACTTCTGTTAACATAATTTGGTTTGCTTTATTTAAAGAAAAATATTTAAAAGCTTTCCGTGGTATTTGGCTATAGTGTTTACAACTTACAAACAGAAGGACATTACTCAATCGTCTTAGAAATTCCAAGAGATTGCAACACCAGTATACTTTACAGGAATGTTTAATGTTTTTGTTTACTCTTATGTTAATTAAACACTTCTCTTAAAATCAACCGCATTTTATTGGATATAATATGGCATCACATTACAATTGTTTTCTAAACACAGCAACATCATTTAATAGTTGCCAGATAAAATAATTACTAACTCATGTCATATATCGTCTATTCTATTTATTTTTATTAACAAAAAAAATTATGTGTGCAACAAATTAACTTATAATATTTATGTATAAGCAATATTTTTTTAAATTTCATAAAAATATACTGAAATTTGTGTAAAAAATTTCAATTCCGGGAAAGGAGACCTATGGGAGTTATTTCATAAAATTTCATAAAAATATACTGAAATTTGTGTAAAAAATTTCAATTCCGGGAAAGGAGACCTATGGGAGTTATCTGAAATATCCAGCCGATTTTGACAAATTTTAAATGCCATTGATTTCAAGTTTACATGAGCATTCATGAAGCCATTCAGACGGACGGATGGACATCGAAATTTTATTTTAAAAGAAAAGACAGACATTTTAGATAATTAGTTAAGCAAAAAAGTATAAAGAAGTAATTGCATAAGCAACACATACCAAGAACCGGGTAAAATAAAAATTTTTAAATCATCAGAAAAAAACTCTTTATCATTGGTTGGTCCGAATGCTTGAAAGGAATTTGACTGCAAGTAGGACAATACCAAAAGAAAAAGCTAAGGACTTATATTTCAAACTTAAAGGAAACTAGGTCGGGTTAAATGCTAGTGACGAATGGCTTCAGCGATTTAAGAAGAGGTACATAGTTGAACAAAAAATTTAAGAAATGGAATATACAACCAATGTAATAATGTTGTTTAGTCAGGTTTATTATGAAAACTTTTACCTAATAAACCCTTCACCATAGGTCAAAAGGGTACAAAAACTAATTTCGTAAAAAAGTAGTTTTGTGACGCTTAGATCACGTTTAATTCTTTATAAGAAATTAAATATACATTTATCGCATGAAAATTGTTTGTATGATAACAAAGTTCATTATTTTGGCAATTTAATTTTAACTATGTATTTTAATTTATCTATTCTGAAAATATGATAAATCTTTAAATCTGCCAATGTGTAATACAATATAGAATATAAAGCCATGGTTTAATAATTCTGAAGGTTGTTCCATTCTCTCTTTTTGTCGCAATGATAACTTTCTGACGTTTGTTAGGATAGTAAAAGTTTGTGCTACCATATTTTTGCCGACAATCCCACTTTTCTAATATTTTTTGGTGACAAAATTTATGTGGGTATATATGTCTTTATGCATAAAAAACTTACGAATATTTACGAAAAAACTTCAATAAATAATCATACAATTTGTTCAACTATATTTCTTTAATATCGAATGTCTTCATTATATGCTTAACTTCAAAATTACACATTTTTGCAATTAATCCCAATGTATTATGTACACCTTTTCTTAATGTGGCAACGTTTTTCTTTCAATTGTTTTTAAATATCAAACTTCAAAAACCCAATATACTTCAAAATAATTTTGAAGAGAGAGAATGAAACTTCCTTGTTATTATTATTTCATGATATAAAGCAGTGATGTAAGCATACCTCTTTTTAATTTTTGCATTTATAAAATATATTAATTCTTTAAAATTTAGGAACTAAAAGGATGGAAAATTATAAATTATTTAAGTTTTGCTGAGTCTAAATTTCTTATGAAACATGTTTTTAAAATTAATTAATTTTAAAAACTGTTTCTAAAATCGCTGAATTTAGAAGAAAAAACCCTAATTAACAACACTGTTAACAACTAACATACGAAAAATATAATAAGCGAGTGCTTTAGTTGCGTATTCCACTGTAAGGTATAAAAGAAAATTTCTTATGAATTTAACTTAAATTTTATTAAATTTAAAGTGAATATAACAATAATATTAAAGTGTATTTGTGTAATTTAAGAGTTTATATAATTATTGTTGAACTTGAATAGTTCTATAATTTAATAGTTTTATAATTTAAAAAAAATTGTGAAAAGTTACGTAACCTTAAATTTATTTGAGTCATTTTTTCATTACAGTAATTCTTTGATTTGCATTAAAATGACCAACGCTCCTGCTGCTGGATCTGGCCCTGTTATGCGTGGTTTGCATAACATGCAAACCAAGCGTCAATTGGCTATTGCTCTTGGTTTGACTGCTTGCGTGACAATTGCTTTTAAGGTCTTGAACAACAACCCCAAGAAGGAAGCCTATGCCGAATTCTACAAGTAATAAGAAACCAATCCTTTAGATGTTAATAACTTGTTTGCTAATTTGTTTTCTGATTATTGTTTTACAGGACTTATGATGCCCAAAAGTCTTTTGAACGCATGAAGGCCAATGGTCGCTTCCAATCTTGCTAAACTATTTGTTTTGCTGGAAGCATTTAGCCATTAAGTTTAATGTTTAATAATATGGAACTAATATAAAAAATAGAATGTTTTCTATGCAAAACCTAAAACCAATGAAAATGTGTTAAATTTCTTGCTATACATAAAATAACCCAGCATACATATCATTATCACAGTTATCATTTTATATTAAACTGAGATGTAGTCAAGCCTTGCATTAACACTGCACTTTACTCATTCAATTGATGTTCAAGATTCCAATTCAAGACACAATTTTATC
Organism: Stomorhina lunata; assembly: GCA_933228675.1. Lineage (NCBI taxonomy): Eukaryota > Metazoa > Arthropoda > Insecta > Diptera > Rhiniidae > Stomorhina > Stomorhina lunata. Next base: position 138,764,536 of record OW121741.1, on the reverse strand, counting down.
CATTTAAAGCTTAAGATTGAAACAGGTTGGTAAAAACTCTTAGTAATAAATTTTCTTAATAGAAAGTAATCCACATAAGCAGCCTTATTGTCTAGTGTGTACTAGATTAAAGAAACTGCCGTAGTCGAAGATACGACACTCGTGATAAGGCTGAAAATATGAGGAACACAAAAAAGTTCGGTTATAAATTTGACTATAAAAGTTCTCACTGCACTTCGTTCTTCGTACGGGAACGACTTGGTAATGTTATGATTCTGACCAAGTACTGTCGCTTGCGATATTACCAATAATTTCGCAGTTAAAACAACAATAACTACAGATGAAACACTTTTTAATACCATTAAGTTCTGCAGATAAAAAAAGAGTAAAAAGATCCCATATTCATTAAAACTTTCCTTTCTAGTGGTCGCGAAGATGATAAACAAATCGTTAATCCTGTTTGGCAAATATCTAGCCGAAAATAATTTATTTATTAACAACATCAAAAGGAATCTATGTACTAAATGTTCTCTCTGATTTTTAAAAGAAAATAATATTTCCTGTGAAAACATAGTTGGATTTTGAACCGATTAGGATTTTTAGTACCGATCAAAGCAAATCAAAATATAATTGGGTCACATTGTGTTATACAACGTCAATTACTAACTGCAAAGACCTTACTAACTTCAAATCCCAGTTAATCTCAGTAGAAAGAGATTATTCAACAAAAATTGACTATTTTAATGACCTTGACAAATATTTTTTGGAAAGCATAAAAAATTCGAAAATCGTAGGACTAAGCATTTAGATGTCAAAATAGTTTTCGGGTCATGTATTGACCCCAAATATTTTTATTGAGTAAATTCAAGTCTGTACATGTAAAAAATATTTTTAAGTCTTGTGATCAATGCAATATGACGTCGTAAGAGTGATTGTGTGTCGGTGTGTCAGACAAACAGGTTTTTTGCAAGTTATGCACTCAGTAAATACGATTTATTTATTTATTTATTATTATTAATGAACCAACTGAGCCTTTAAGGCCTTATATAGTTGGTGGTCTAACAATAGTATATTAATAAAGGCAACTACTGTAACAAATCCAAATAAAAATTCAATAAATACTTCAAAAAAAATATATATATATGTATATATATAATATATATGTTTAAACATGATATTACGTATAACGCTAATAATGATAGGAGCAATTACAATATAAAATTAGATATTTTCCTTTAAAAAAAAGTGAAAAATCGTCGCCCCGGAGTTATCTTCACGTAAGTGCAAAAAATTTTTTTTTGGGAAATTGAACTTAAAGATTTGACATTAGTTGCAGAAGAATTTACTCGAAAAATGTGTTCCAATATTTTTATCAGTTGTAGTCCATGAAGTTCTTAATCAAATCGGTTAAAAATATTCAAGGCCATATAAGAATATTTCCGAGTTATTGGCATTTTTGTCTCTAAAGAAATTTTCACAATTTGCCGTAAAGTACACATTTTATTAAACATTTTTTAATATATGTCATATACGTGAAAATGTTAGTACAAACAATTTTTTTTTTTAAGTTATCTTCACGTATGTACCCACATAATATTATGATTTTTTAAGAAAAAAAATCTAAAATCTATTATACTAAATATCAATTCATAGTTTTTCTGAGAGGAAATATACTTAAAATTTCTCCTGTTATACAAAAACTTTGCAGTGAGATTTAAATATATAAAAAAAATACTATGACTGCTCTATCCATATAAATCGAATTTTCACACGAAATACGTACCTTATCATTTCAATAATGATTGGATAAATGCTAAGATAAAGAAGTAAGAGTTTTAAAATTATGCAGAATTAATAATATAAATTAAAAACTCTTAAATTACGTACTTAGTTCTAAGTACTTACATCAGAAATTTTACTCTTAGGATACCTTTTAATTTTACTCTTAAGAAACCTTCCTATTCTTTTATTGTTTATCAGTCTCTTAAACTTGTTTTCCAAATAGTATTTTTTAAGTTAATTTTAATTTCTTTTGTAATAAAGTGAATTCCTAAAAAAAGTCATTAATTTCTATCTAATTATATAAACAATAGAAACCCATTTCCAGAACAGTCATAAATGAAATAAATTCAAAATTATATATTTTACAAATCTACTTTTCAATATATATTTTGCTTGCGAATACGTGAAGATAACTCAAGATTTCTAAATTGCATTTGTTCATATATTTTGTGTTGTATCGCCTTCAAATACCAATAATTATTGTACTTACGTGAAGATAACGCAAAAATGTTGTACTTGTCAAATTTCATATGTTTTTTATTGTATATCCACAAAAATGTTACATACGTTAAGATAACGCAATAACTTTTTACGAAAGGTGGATATACAACAAAGTGCATTCATAATATCTCCGTAACTATAAAAGGTAGGCACATGGCGATCAAGTAGATCGATAGATCTAAATAAAAGATACAAGAAAATGGTCTTATCTCAATTTTTTCGATTTTGTGATATACGTGAAGATAACTTCGGGGCGACGAAATGTAATATTAAATATTGATGATGGAGGCATGTTCTACAAGTTTATTTTTGAAAGTTTGTGGGGTAAAAGTGAAATCTCTTAGATGACGTGGCAAAAGATTCCAAAACTTAGAGACCCGTACATGAAAAGATCGTTCATATATGTGGTGATTTCTAATAGGGTACAACAGTTGCGGGTTTCTATCAGTCTGCAAAAATGGGTTATCAAAAGACCCCTAACGTAGTAGCAGGGTTAATAGTTGATAACCCAGTCATAAGTTTGATCAGGTGTTAGAAATTCATATTGAACAATCGCCTTTTAATCTCTCTGGACACACTGTAGTAGCTTCCATGGTGATTTAATTATTCGCTTAAGATTTTTTTTCGAAAAATACATTTAATTCGCTTCGCTTTAACAATTAATCGTAGATAAATCGAAGTTTTCAGTGATTAGACGACTAGATAGAAGTGCATTCAATACTTTAAACTATCCATACATATTGACAGTATGGAACTTGATAGTGGAACTCTAATAGTTTTTATTTAATTGCTTGACAATGGGGATCATACTCATCAGATTGACCAGGATGTAAAAATATTTTTTCACACAATATGTGGGAATTACATACATACATAATTCCCACGACATTCCAATTGGAACAAGTTGTACTTCTCTGCTGCATCCGATTTTATTTTTAGACTCATTAAAAGGGACCTACGTTTAAACTCCAGCTAAGTTATGAGGTAAACTGCTTTTTTTTCAAGTGGGTCAGGCCGGGGATCGAACTTGGGACCCATGGTATGCTAGGAGGATGACTAACCTGCTATAACACGCCGGTGGAAATATGAACCATTAAATTTTTTATGTGGCAATAAAACGTCGATTTGATCGATTTTTTCAGTGATTGGTTACCCAGATTAAACTACATTCCCGACCTACAAAATATAAGATCGAACTAGGGGTTACAACGTTAAAATACCTACATGTTAGAGTGACTTGAGCAAGAAATATACACTTCAACAATTTAAGACTTCTCGTACAATTTTTCATGACTTTATTTTGAATTTCTTATAAAAATACAATAAATTTTGTTTTGTTTTTTACAATAACTGAATCAATTCTTTCTTATGACCTAATTTATCTATTAATTATTAAGTATCGCAAAAAAAAAAATACTAAAATCTTATTTCGTATGTCTTATAATCTAAACGGTTTAATGTACCCATATTTCTTAAATCACATTTTTCAATCTGACAGCCAGGAGAGCCCTTTGTCGACAACCATTCAATCCTAAAAAAAATAATAATAATCGCTTTTTATTTTCTATAAAATAATTCATGTGTTTTGGAGTCTTTACATTTTATCAACTTCTTCTTTGGGTCCCTGCATTTTGCCAAGAATAGTTCCTTGTTTTGAATTCTTTACCCATCCTGTAATGCCAGCTTTTGTACATAAATCTCTAGTGTATTTGGTAAAGTAGCAACCTGTAAAAAAGAAAAATATATATAAGTTTGTTTGTTAAAAAAAAATACAGTAATATTTTTCGAAAAATAAAGTTAAAGTGGCAGTCATTGTTCCGATATAAAAAATTAAGTCTTGTAGTATAAGCATGTTCAACATTTACCTTTTTTTGAAGTTTAGATACATTACAACCTTTTTAAACTGCATTATCGACTTTTAATTAATCTTTTATTTCGATTTATTCCTTTGCATTTGTATACTAGTTTTTTTTCTAACATTCCTCTTTATTACTCATTTCGTATAATTTTTGTTAAATTATTTGTCTATTTCTATTACATATTTAGAAATTGAAAAGAAATTGTCTAAATTTTATTTTGGGGTAATTAAAAAATGTTAAGGTAGTTTGTTTAACCCAAATCGCTAATGCTTAATTTATATTATTGAAAAAATAACATAAAATCGTCTATGTTTATGTATAAACAAGAAGAATGTAAGAAAATTCTAATTTTAGTTTAAAATTAACCAAAAATTCATGCTGTTTGGAAACTAACTCTGTTTTGATCAATTGCACTGGTCAACAGCCAAAATTACATTTAAGTTAAACGCGTTGTTTTAGAGCTCTTTGATGAATCGTGTAATCTTATCGGGGATTCCTTTGCTTCCAATGTGTCAAATGCACGTTTAAAATCTAAAAACAATAGGTAAAGTGGAGATCGCCTTTCAAACTATTGTTCCATGATAACCCTTAGGTTATTGATGTGATCAATTCAGGATTTATCCGGTCTAAAGCGACTGTGCAGAATATTTGCTGACTTTATTGACCATAGTTTGAGCAGTCATATGTATTTTTTTATTATTCAAATTTATTTGTTTTGAAAGTGGATTAAGTCCAATACATTTTTAATTTCAAAAGGAAATGTTTTTTCAAACAAAATAATAATTTATTTTTTTTAAAGTAGGTTACTTTTTATATAAAATTTTTCAAAAATTTACTTTTTATATGAAATTTAAAAAAAAAAAATAACTTCTTTTCGGAAATTTTTCAAAAATTTACTTTTTATAGGAAATTTTTCAAAAATTTACTTTTTATAGGAAATTTTTCAAAAATTTACTTTTTATAGGAAATTTTTCAAAAATTTACTTTTTATAGGAAATTTTTCAAAAATTTACTTTTTATAGGAAATTTTTCAAAAATTTACTTTTTATAGGAAATTTTTCAAAAATTTACTTTTTATAGGAAATTTTTTAAAAATTTACTTTTTATAGAAAATTTTTCAAAAATTTACTTTTTATAGGAAATTTTTCAAAAATTTACTTTTTATAGGAAATTTTTCAAAAATTTACTTTTTATAGGAAATTTTTCAAAAATTTACTTTTTATAGGAAATTTTTCAAAAATTTACTTTTTATAGGAAATTTTTCAAAAATTTACTTTTTATAGGAAATTTTTCAAAAATTTACTTTTTATAGGAAATTTTTCAAAAATTTACTTTTTATAGGAAATTTTTCAAAAATTTACTTTTTTAAAAAATTTTTTAAAAATTTACTTTTTATAGGAAATTTTTCAAAAATTTACTTTTTATAGGAAATTTTTCAAAAATTTTCTTTTTATAGGAAATTTTTCAAAAATTTACTTTTTATAGGAAATTTTTCAAAAATTTACTTTTTATAGGAAATTTTTCAAAAATTTACTTTTTATAGGAAATTTTTCAAAAATTTACTTTTTATAGGAAATTTTTCAAAAATTTACTTTTTATAGGAAATTTTTTAAAAATTTACTTTTTATAGGAAATTTTTCAAAAATTTACTTTTTATAGGAAATTTTTCAAAAATTTACTTTTTATAGGAAATTTTTCAAAAATTTACTTTTTATAGGAAATTTTTCAAAAATTTACTTTTTATAGGAAATTTTTCAAAAATTTTCTTTTTATAGGAAATTTTTCAAAAATTTTCTTTTTATAGGAAATTTTTCAAAAATTTACTTTTTATAGGAAATTTTTCAAAAATTTACTTTTTATAGGAAATTTTTCAAAAAATTTACTTTTTATAGGAAATTTCTCTAAAATTTACTTTTTATAGGAAATTTCTCTAAAATTTATTTTTATAGGAAATTTTTTAAAAATTTACTTTTTATAGGAAATTTTTCAAAAATTTATTTTTTATAGGAAATTTTTCAAAAATTTACTTTTTATAGGAAATTTTTCAAAAATTTACTTTTTATAGGAAATTTTTCAAAAATTTACTTTTTATAGGAAATTTTTCAAAAATTTACTTTTTATAGGAAATTTTTCAAAAATTTACCTTTTATAGGAAATTTTTCAAAAATTTACCTTTTATAGGAAATTTTTCAAAAATTTACTTTTTATAGGAAATTTTTCAAAAATGTACTTTTTATAGGAAATATTAAAAAATTTACTTTTTATAGGAAATTTTAAAAAATTTTATAAGTTCTGATCAAAACTTAAGATTAATTTACTTTATATTTCAATTTAAATATGTACATACAAATTGAACCAATTTGTATGGGGCCAAAAAATGTTAGAGTGTTCATCGGGATTCTTGTTTTATTGGTGATTCTAACTAACATTCCTATAAAAACCATAGGTCTTAAACGAATTTTGAACTGCATTACCTACATACTCTAATTACTGCTCTTTTATACTTGTGAGCAACTAGAAAATAATAAGATATAATTACAAAAATTGTATTAAGATAAAATAAAAAAATATATATACATTTTTTTATTTATAAATAAAAAATTATCTTTTGTTTTTTTGGGAAATATTACAAACTTACCCTGTACATGGCCAAAAACTTCAAATTCGACTGTTATTAGTTGTCTTATATCTGGAATACCCATGATGGTTTAAAATATTCACTAAATCGGTTAAAAAATATTTAACCTCTACTCTGTTATGTAAATACTTGATGGACGATGGACGTTTTGTTTTTAAATTGAAATTATATTGATATTTAAATTGTTTCAAAACTGTTAAACGACGCGTTTCAAATTTAATGTTGTTTCATTAATATCTATTCATTTATTTAAAAAGTACATGCAATTTTAACAGTAATAACAAATTTTTTAAATTTTTTTGTATAGATATATATCAATAATCTATTTCGTAATTGTATAAATTAACTTAGGGTAATTTAATTTGATTGAAAACCGAAAGAAATTGCAATTTCTTTTCTAAATACTTTGCTCTTTAAAATTAAACTAAAACGTACGATTTCAATTAGTTTAAGATTTTCCCTTAAGTAAATTTGTTTTTTTCAATTTCAATTTCATTGTTTTTTTTTTGGTCTCGCCAACTCTTGAAACGTGTAGAAAAATGTTTTCATTCAAAAATTTAAATGCAATTGAAATTGTCCTCGATTGATTTGCATTATAATACAGCAACAACAACCAAATTAATTTGTTTGAGAATTTTCTTTTACATTTTTTTTATAATCATTTGTTGTACTTTGCCGCAAATGTGTTTTCATTAATTTCTGTTTTTACAAAAATGTTTAACCCTTGTGGGTATGAGTAAGGGTACAAGTAGAGCAACTTGATTGACTTAATGTTATGGAACTTGCAGTATAAACTTTATTAATGTCGGCAATGCAGTTATGCGAATAAATTATAGTATTATTTGGATATATGTAATTTAAATGCAATAAGTGCACTTATGTAAAACTTTTCAAGAAAATATGTTATTTTGAACCACTTCGATTTAAAGATTCACTTCTGAGATTTATGTGGGGTTTATATAACTCAAGCGGCTGACGATTGAGTGAAATTTACATGCGTTTTGCTATTGTAACAAAAACAAAGTTCATGTAAATTTCACTCAATCGTAAGCCGCTTGAGCTATATAAACCCCACATTAGCTTTCATTCTATTTTTCAAGGGTTAAATAATTTAATTTATTATTTTATTTACCCATATTTCCTAGACATAATAAACAGCATTAATATATTATAAAAGTAATTTGTCTAATGTGTTTTTCATTTAAAGAAAATCTAGAAATGTTCACTAATAAACAACTTGGCGCCTAAATATATTAAAATATTGCAATATATAAAAAAAAACAAAAAATTTTATAAACATATGTAGCCTTTCCAAATGTTAAGGTACATTGTCAAATTTGCTATGACATTGCAAATTTTCTATGTACTAAAATTTTGCAGTAAATATTTTAATTTATATACATACTATATGTTAAATGTATTTACTTTTGTTTATTAAAAATTGTTTAACGATGCTTGAATTTCAGAAAATGTTATATATTTTTTTTCGAAAAAAGCCAAAGTATGAGAGATTGTTTAACTCGTAGTCATCACCAGGAGTAGACAGCCCATACCACCAGTAGCCGATGAATATTTTTAATTTTCGTAAATACCACGATCATTAATAAAACTCGTGAAAATGAGTGTTAAAATCATTCAGTTGGAATTTGGATATTAACAGAGTTGGTTGGTGCCGCTTTGTTAAAGAAAAGACAGAAAAAAAGGCAATAAACAAATCAAAGTCCAATTTATAGCAACATAATACATGGTGCCAGAGAACTAAGAAATATAATCTCGAACATTGTTGCCACGACACTATTATTTTTGTAAACATTGGGAATATTTTTGTAAATATAAAGAGTGTTCTAAAAAAATATGCATTTACTATTTTAGACAAAATTTATCCATAGTGCAAGAAATAATTTATTTTTTGATCAAGTTAGTTTCTATAGATATGTCAGATACTATTATTTTAGAAATTATTAATTTTCAATAGTTATTTCAATCAAAATGGACTGCGAAAAAAAAGTTCGTGAAAATATAATTAAAACTTTTTAAAAAAATCCGTCATGGACTTTTAAAAAAGTTGACCCTCGAACGGTTTCTAATGCCATCAGACGGTATAAGGAAAACCTAAGCATTGAAAGAAAACCTGGATCAGGGAGGAAAAAAGGTCCTACAGATATTGGTAAGGCAAAAGAAGTCGAGCGACTCTTTCGAAGAGCGCCTAACACTTATTTAAGAAAAGCAACTCGAACGGTGAAATGTTCTACGAATTTTGCACATAGAGTCAAAGCTTATGCTGGACTGAAGACATACAAAGTCCAAAAGGTTCCAGATCGCAATGCTATAAAGAACTTAGAAGCAAAAAAACGAGCGAAAAAATTGAAGTCTGATTTTATAAAAAAATACACCTGTTGTGTGATGGATGATGAAACATACGTACTGGCAGACTTTTCTCAACTTCCTGGTCAAGATTTTTATGTTGCTGATAAATGGGGCAATGTTCGCAAGAGTTTCGCACAAAAAAACAAACAAAATTCCCTAAGAAGTTTCTCGTGTGGCAAGCTATTTGCAGTTGTGGCATCTGGCAAAATAAACACAGAAATTTATATAAAGGAGTGCCTATAAAAACGGTTGTTACTCTTTTTAAGAGAGCACAGAGTGACTACATTATTGAAAAAAGGCACTTGAGTGGTACTCAAAGAATAATGTAATTTTTGTACCACGAGAGGCAAATCCACCTAACTGTCCAGAACTTCGGCCTGTGGAAAGGTATTGGGCTCTGGTAAAAAAGGAATTGAAGAACACAGGAAAGATTTCCAAGAACATGTCCGATTTTAAGCGCAGGTGGAACACATGCTCCAAAAAGGTATCAGAAGCAACTGTAAAATTTTTAATGGGAGGGTTTCCGAAAAAAGTCGATAATTTTGCAAAACCCGAGTACTAAGTAAACATTTTAATGCTAAATGATTTTGTATAATATGTCATTATATTTGCGTATTTTGTAGAGTTTTTATATTAAAAGGTTTGATTTTTATTTAAGAAAATCCAACTACAAATTTTATTTAGAGCACTCTTTATCATATTTTTCAAAACAGATATACAGGTATGTGATGGAAAACGATCGTTTTCAAATCGATCGATTTGAGATATATTTTTAAGATAATTTTCGGTTATTTTCCCAAAAAATTCAAACCAAATGAAAGATAAAATATCAGCCAAAAGGATAAAAGCCAAAATTTTCATTTTTTGGGGGAAATAACCGAAAATTTTGCTAAAAAATATGTCTGAAATCGATCGATTTGAAAACGAAAAATGTCCATCATATACATTATAAATTCTAATATTAAACAATTTTCGATTTTTATATTTTTTTAGATATTTTCCATTCAAACATTTTTTATAGAAAAATATTTAAAAAAATATTTTTCTTTGGAAAATTGTTCGATAAAAATTATATTTTAGAGAAAAGTTTTAGATAAAAATATTTTTTCCAAAAAATTTTCTAATCTTCTATAAAAAAAATTTTCTATAGAAAAATGTTTGATAAAAAAAATTCTATAGAAAAATTTTTGATAAAAAATTTTCTATAGAAAAATTTTTGATAAAAAAATTTTCTATAGAAAATTTTTGATAAAAAATTTGCTATAGAAAAATTTCTGATACAAAAATTTTCTTTAAAAAATTTTTGATAAAATTAATTTTCTATAAAAAAATTTTCAATAGAAAAATTTTTGATAAAAAAATTTTCTGTACAAAAATTTTCTACAGAAAAATTTTAGGTAAAAAATTTTCTAAAAAACAAAAGCTTTCTATAGAAAAAATTTTTAATATTTAATAAAAAAAATTGTATAGAAAAATTTTTAGTATAAAAACATTTTTGGTAAAAAAATTTTCTATAGAAAAATTTTTGATAAAAAAATTTTCTATAGAAAAATTTTTGGTAAAAAAATTTTCTAAAAAAAATTTTTGGTCAAAAAATTTTCTATAGAAAAATTTTTGGTAAAAAAATTTTCTATAGAAAAATTTTTGCTAAAAAAATTTTGCATAGAAAAATTTTTGGTAAAAAAATTTTCTATAGAAAAATTTTTGGTAAAAAAATTTTCTATAGAAAAATTTTTGGTAAAAAAATTTTCTATAGAAAAATTTTTGGTAAAAAAATTTTCTATAGAAAAATTTTTGGTAAAAACATTTTCTATAGAAAAATTTTTGATAAAAAAATTTTCTATAGAAAAATTTTTGGTAAAATAATTTTGCATAGAAAAATTTTTGGTAAAAAGATTTTCTATAGAAAAATTTTTGATAAAATAATTTTTTATAGAAAAATTTTTGGTAAAACAGCATTTTTATTTTTCAGTATAGTTTTCTTTAAGTTTTGTGTGATTTTTCGAAAAATATGATTTTTTTATTAAAAATTTTTCTATAGAAAAATTTTTGTTATCAAAAATTTTTTTTACCAAAAATTTTTTTAAAAATTTTTTTTATCAAAATTTTTAAAAGAAAATATTTTTATGAAAAAATTTTTATAGAAAATGTTGATTTTTTATCAAGAAAATGTTGATTTTTTATCAAAAATTTCTCAGTAGAAAATTTTTTTATCAAAAATGTTTCTATAGAAAATTTTTACCAAAAATTTTTCTATAGAAAATTTTTTTACCAAAAATTTTTCTATAGATAAAAAATCAACATTTTCTTGATAAAAAATCAACATTTTCTATAAAAATTTTTTCATAAAAATATTTTCTTTTAAAAATTTTGATAAAAAAATTTTTATAGAAAAATTTTTGGTAAAAAAATTTTTGTTAAAAAATTTTTGATAACAAAAATTTTTCTATAGAAAAATGTTTAATAAAAAAATCATATTTTTCGAAAACACACACAAAACTTAAAGAAAACTATACTGAAAAATAAAAATGCTGTTTGTATCAAAGCCTATGTTTCATTGCCAGAATCACGAACTTATTGATCCACCCTCGTAGTTCTATGCTCATTTTAAATCAGACGTGATTTAATGTTTAAAATGCACTTTGCTCTGGTCAACAATATTTACAGCAAATTTTCGATAAATTTCTTATAAATAGAAAATTATCGATAATTTTTTTATTGATTTTTATAAATAAAAAAATTATCGATTAAAACATCGATATATTTTATATTCATAAAAAATTTCTTCTGATACATTTCATATTTTACTACAGACATTTTTCGATAAATTTCATATTTAGAGAAAACTTTAAGTAATTTTTCAATAAATTAAGTATGTATTTTGAAGAAATGTTCATATGTGATTCAAAATTGATCAAATGTGATTCAAAATTGACAAAACCTATCGGATTAAGTAATATTAAATTTATGGAATTTTCTGTATAATAATATAATATAGAAAAAAAGGTTCAATCAACATTTTTTCATTATATACAAATTTAAACATTAAACATTTAAACATTTTTGCTATTTATCGTGTCTAAACGGGAAGGCGTCATTTTATTTGGCATAATAATTCAAAATAAATAACTATTTAGTATAAACATTCAAAAACAATAACTAAATTTTTCTAAAAGAAATTGTCTAGATCAATTTTGGTATTTTAAGAAATTTATTTTTATTTTTTTATTTGTGATTTTCTATTTTTTATTTTCTGTTAATTTGTTAAAATTTTGCTAAAAAATTATACTTAAGAGAAAAAAAATTATGAGAGAATAGAGTACAGAATTAAAACGAAATAAAAGTACTCTCAAATTTACAATAATTTAAAACAACTTAATAAGTTTATAATAAATTTTGTTAACAACAAGGAATGTAATAATATTACAATAATAATAATAATAATAATAATAATAAAAACATATCAACATATAAAATACAATGAGTAACAAATTAATTATGATAATATTTAATAATAATTATAATAAAATATAAACACCTGACAATAAAAAGTGAGTAGAGTGCTAAGAGTAATAAGGACATAACATACATTAGCTCTGTTCCTGTGCATTAACTAAACTAAGCAAAGTTAGACAACTAAATTTTTTTTTTTACTAATTTTCCTAGATTTGTTTTTTAATTAGATTCGTTAACATCCGGGAACAGATGTATATAAAATTTGAAATGACAAGTGTATTAGACTTAGATTTAATTACTTATTTATTTCTATAAAATATTTAAATGTCAAATATCAATATAAATTTCATTGCATCCTTTAACTTTTACACCTTTAAATATGAAAAAAACCTTGAAAATTTTGTTCATTGTTAAAGATAGATTTAAGTATGAAACACAATTGGAACGAACGACCAATTTTTCGGAACGAATATTCGTCGTCAGAAATAGAACATATAGGGTAATATGAAAGTGCTCACAATTGATGCGTATGACGAAATTCGTCGTGCGTATCGAACAGTTCGATAGGTTTATTTCTATTTCATACGCAGACGAACGACGACTAAACTGGTTAAGAGTGGCTGTATTTCTATTTCTGATGTAAAATATTAAAAATGATTTGTGTTCTTGTAAAATATGGTCACCTTATAAAATGTAAACAAAACAAAAATATTTTAAATAAAATGAATTAAATAAAATTATCTTGTGAAATAATAAAAAAATTAAATACAAAAATAAATTGCAAATGTTGTGAGTGCGCGATATGTACGAAAGTGAGTAATTTGTGCAAATAAAAAATCAATAAAAATGGCGTCAACAACGTTTATTCGTCCCAACTGTGTTCAAGGGACGAATGTACAAGACGAATTTTTAAAGCCGAATTCGTCGAGCTGGACGAAATTAGTCATTCCCAATTGTCCCAATTGTGTTTGTACCTTTACTCTTAAGTTGCCTTACGTTAACTTAAGAATAGTTCTTTCTTAATGTTAATTCCGATTATACCTACATATGTTTTCATGTTTTTATAATCTAAAGAAATTCACAATTTTGTATATCGATTAGTTAGTTATATCTCGTTAACGTTATACGCCTAAGAAACTACTTTTGTTTAACCATCTGGGATTCACACGATTTTATATTAAAGTATGTATTAAACTGATTATTAGGATAACCCTTATTTTTCAAAAGTTAGGTACATTTAATTTAAAAAATTAGTTTCAGAAATATTTCAGTCCTATCGATGAAAGATCGTATCGATGATCTTATTTTTGGGTCAAAGTTCTTAGCTTAGAAATTTTCAAAATAACTCTTTTTTGACAGGTTTTGACAAGTTTTCCATAAATTCCATAAGTATAGAAAATTTTGGAAAAATTGTATACATACTAATAAAAAATTTTATTTTTAGAGAAAATCTTCCATATTTTGTAAAAATTTGCTTTAAATTTCATAATAAGAGACAATTTTTTGATAATTTCGTATTTACAGAAAACTTTTTATTTCAAAAAATTTTTGATAAAACTCATATTTAAAGAAAATTTTCAATAAATTTTAGATGTTGATAATTTTTTCGATAAATCTCATATTAGAGAAAAAAAAAAATTCACAAAAATTTTCGATAAAGATAATATCTATAAAAAATTATCGATAAATTTCATAGTTTAGAAAATTGTTTATAAAATTCATATTGAGAGTAAATTTTTGATAAAATTAACGTTTTAAAATTTTAGATCAAACTTTTTATTTCAAAAAATTTTTGATAAAACTCATATTTAAAGAAAATTTTCAATAAATTTTAGATGTTGATAATTTTTTCGATAAATCTCATATTAGAGAAAAAAAAAATTCACAAAAATTTTCGATAAAGATAATATCTATAAAAAATTATCGATAAATTTCATAGTTTAGAAAATTGTTTATAAAATTCATATTGAGAGTAAATTTTTGATAAAATTAACGTTTTAAAATTTTAGATCAAACTCATGAGTAGAGAAAATGTTTTATAATTTCATAAAATAAATAAAATTTTCGATAAAATTATATTTATAGAAAATTTTCATTAAATTTCTTACTTTAGAAAATTTGAAAAAATCTCTTATTTTTCAAAAATTTTCGATAAATTTAATATTTTAAAAATTTTTTCGATAAATTTCATATTTATGGGAAATTTTTGACAAAAATTATATTTATAGAAAATTTTCATTAGATTTCCTACTATAGAAAATTTGAAAAAAATCGCAAATTTTTGGGGCAAATTTTCGATAAAATTAATATTTCAAAAATTATTTTCGATAAATTTCATAAATTTCACGGAAAATTTTTGATAAAAATTATATTTATAGAAAATTTTCATTAAATTTCTTATTTTAGAAAATTTGAAAAAAATCTTATATTTAGGGAAAATTTTCGATAAATTTAATATTTTAAAAAAAATTTCGATAAATTTCATAAATTTCACGGAAAATTTTCGATAAATTTAATATTTTAAAAAAATTTTCGATAAATTTCATATTTACGGAAAATTTTCGATAAAAAATATAGGGAAAATTTTCGATAAATTTATTATTTTAAAAAATTTTTCGATAAAATTCAAGGAAAATTTTCAATAAAAATTTTATTTCATTAAATTTCTTATTTTAGAAAATTAAAAAAAAAAATCTCATATTTAGGGAAAATTTTCGATTAATTTAATATTAAAAAAAAAAAAAAAATTTCGATACATTTCATAAATTTCAGGGAAAATTTTCGATAAAAATTATATTTATAGAAAATTTTCATTAAATTTTAGAAAATTTGAAAAAAAATCTCATATTTAGGGAAAATTTTCGATAAAATTTTTCAACAAAATTATATTAATAGAAAATTTTCATTAAATTTCTTAATTTGTAGAAAATCTTATATTTAGGGAAAATGTTCGATAAATTTAATATATTGCAAAAAGTTTCTTATGTTAGAACATTTTTAATAAATATAAATAAATATTTATAAAAAAATTTTTGATTATTTTATATTTTAAGAAAATTTTTAACGAATTTAATTTGTAGAGAAAATGTTTGATAATTTTTTTATCACAGAAAATTTTCAAAAAAAAAATTTTCTTAAAAAAAGAAATTTCAATAAATTTTATATTTTAAACAAAACTTTCAAAAAATTTGTGGATAAATTTTATATTTCTAAATAAATTTTAACAAAATACATTTTTACAGAATGTTTTCGATGAATTTGATATTTAGAGAAAATTTTCAATAAAGTTTTTATTTAGAAAAATTTTTTGATAAATCTCATATTTAGAGAAAATTTTTAATGATATCATTTACAGAGAATTTTCGCTAAAAATAAATTTTATAAAAATTGTCGATGCATTGTTTTTATTTTAGAAAATCTTTAATAAATTTCATATTCAGAGAAAATTTTCGATTAATTTTTTATTTTGAAGAGTTTCGATGAAGTCATATTTTAAGAAAATTTTTAATAATTTCATATGTCAAAATAAATTTCGATAAATTTTATAAAACTGATATTTATAAAAAAAATATATTTTGAGAAAATTTTGGATTAATCTTGTATAAAAAAATCGTCTATAAATTTCTATTCCTATTTAGAAAAAAATGTTTGATAAAAATGATATCTATAGAAAATCGTCTATAAATTTCTTGTTTCTAAATTTAAAAAAAAAATTATATTTTTAGAAAATTTTGGATTAAACTAGTATAAAAAAATGTTCGATAAATTTCTTATGTAGAGAAAAATTTAGATATTCTTCATACTCAACAAGACCAAAATTTTGATAAATCTTCTTCTGTATTAAAAAAAATTTCTATTCAAACTATTTTTTTTATTAACAGTAATAAAATTGAGAGATTTTGAACTTTTGTAAAATTAAGTCAACCTAATTAAAATCTCTAGCCATTTCAGTACTTTTAAACAATTCTTGAATTTGGAACTTCTGGGATATTGTATAGTTTTTAGGAATTTCATAAGTGAGCATTTAATGTTAGTGCTGTTTCACACAAATCAGGTTTACTTGATCAGTTTTTCTTCAAATTTCTTTTAAACTGTATTCACGTTCAAACACAAACATTTTCCTTATCAGTTTTCAGTTTATTTTCCTTTAATTTCATACAAATTTTCAAAATATTCGTAAACTTGATAGTAAGGTCAGATTTGTATCGATATCAATTCTGTCAAGACTTGATGAGCCAAACCTGACTGGTGTGAAAGTAGACAAAGCAAATTGTTTAAATGAGCAGACAAGGAATGTAATCTTTTAATTTTTATACAATATAACTTAAACTTGACTAAGTAATAACTATATTCTTAGTATAATTTGTTAAAATTAAAGCGTGATTCTTTGTTTGTACAATTTTACATTAATTTCATTTTTTTCTTGTTACTCTAAAATTATTTATATTATTTATGTCGTAATAAAGAAACTATAATAACCTTATGATGCTTCTCTTGATCCGCAATCCAAAAGATAAAATAACAATATTCTTGCTAATTTCATTCCTTTGTTAAGTATTTGTGAAATACATGTCTATTTTCCTATAAAAAAAATCTCAGTCCAGTCGAGTGGTTAAACCAATTGCGTTGTATCCATGCCAGATTGTATTTTAATCTCTGATTTTGTAGGTTTTTCGATTAGACCACATTGAGCCTCCTTGTCGAGGGGAGATTTTATTATAAGATTAGGCTTAGATTGGGAGTATATATTGGTAGAGATGGTTTTTTTCTTATTTCGTTCTCTTTCGAAATGTAATTTCACATAATTAATCGGTATATCCACACATTGGCCCCCGGGACCATCGGCATCTATATAAACACCGCGCACCAATATCGAATTCGAACATTTTAAGGCAGCCAATATAAGAAAGGGTATAACATGTGTTAACCAGTAACTCAATATAGGATTATCTAAACATAAAAGATTATATTAAAATTATATAAATATTCGTATAAATATTATCAAACCTGGATATAAATACACATCTAGCAAAACCCATATACCACGCCAGGCATTGACGGCTCCAAAGAATTCAGCAAAATAATAAATATCGCAAAATATCAACTTCATAAGTCCATCTAGACGTTTGCATACCCAGCGAACAAATGGATGCAAAATAAACGTAAATAATACTGTTACATAACCCATGATCTGTAAAAATATTTTTATTTTCTAAATTTTAAAGGAAATTCTAGGAATGTTTAAAATATGTAACTTACTAGTGAAGTAAATGCTGATTTTGCCCGATCGCCTGGAAATACTGTTAGATCCATTATGCCCCATACTCCTCTCCAGGCTATTACTACAAGAGTTCCAATTACAAATACCGAAAATAATGTATCCATTACGTATAGGCCAGGTTGGTGGAAACCCTAGGGGAAAATTAGGGGATATAAATATTTAGGGGATATTATGGATTAAATTTTAAGAGAAAATTTAGAGAAAATTTAGAGAAAATTTAGAGAAAATTTAGAGAAAATGTACGATAAGTTTTTAATAAATTTCATGTCTAGTTAAAATTTTCTATAAATTTGATATATAGGGGCCTGTTCATAAATTACGTAACGCTCATGGAGGTTGAGGTATGACTTTTTTTACGGATGAGGAGTTTCGTATGCGTATTTTTGATGTAATGTATTACACAGGGGGGGGGGGGGGGTGACGGAGGTTAAAAACTGCGAAAATAGCGTTACGTAATTTGTGAACAGCCCCTAGGGGAAATTGTTAGTAAATTTTTTGTTTAGGGAAAACTTTAGGGGATTATTTCGACAAAATTTATTTTAGAAAAAAATGTTCAACAATTTAAATTTTTCACTTTATTTTAAAAAATTAAAATTTTTTAACCAAATTTTTG
Organism: Stomorhina lunata; assembly: GCA_933228675.1. Classification (NCBI taxonomy): domain Eukaryota; kingdom Metazoa; phylum Arthropoda; class Insecta; order Diptera; family Rhiniidae; genus Stomorhina; species Stomorhina lunata. The sequence goes on along the minus strand of OW121741.1, from coordinate 138,746,060 downwards.
TAAAATTTTACATTTAAAGAAAATTATCGATAAATTTAAAAAATTGAAATATTTTGTTAAATGTAAATATTATGATAGAATTTTATATTAAGAGAAAATTTTGAATAAAATTCCACTTTAAAGAAAATTTAATAAAATTCGTATTATTATTTTTAGAGAAATTTTTCATTAAAGCAAATTTTCAATAAACTTAATTTTACAGAAAATTTTTGTAATTTTTTAAACTTGGGAAAAATAATTGACAAATTTTATATTTGGGCAAAAATATCGATACAATTAAATTTTTTAAAAATTTTTAAATATTTTGTTAAATGTAAACGAATTATTGAAAAATTAATAGAACAATTAAGAACATACTAATACATAGTTTCTTTTTACATGCGCGATAACTTACCCCCACCTTAAACATTGTCTCCACATCAAAATAATCACTTTTATGATCCATAATAACGGAATACGGAGCAGCTCCCAAATTTCTTACGGTTCGTGTTCCAACCAGAAACAGCAGAGCTACCATCGTTACTATACATATGATAATTAACGAATCTGCACTCGTCAGCCAGTCGCACAATATCCAAGATCCTCTCCACATGTTGACACAAACGATGCCAAAGACAAACGTGTAACAACGCGAAAAAACATAATATGTCAGTCTATGTTTATCCGGATGAATGTTATCTATGAAGAAACGCTGGGTCAGAGTGAAAAACATATGACCCATGCCTCCGATGAGAAATGAGCAGAGAGCTGATAGGGGTACGCTCTTGGGAAAGATTAGAACACCGATAAGTTCCCAAGTGCCACGCCAATAGGCAATGACACAGGGTGCCACAATTAGACATGACAGCACACAGTCTAGTGTCTCCAGTAGTAGATCGTGTAGGCTTCGTGGTTTGTTTGTCGTCGACGCCGTTGAAGTTGTGTTGTATTTTTTGGCAGGTGCATTTTGTAGAGGATGTGTTAAAGTTGACTGTTGATGATGATGTTGAGATTTGTGGCAGCTTGTAAGGCATGGTGCTGTGGAAAGATTTGAATGTGTTGTATCACTCGTAAGCATCATAATGTTTGTGTTTTTTTGGTTTTGAGATTGAGACTCCTTGATTTGTTGTGTGTAAAAGGCAGTTGTTGAAGTATAAATAAACAGCGTTGACTCTGTTCTGTTATTTATTAGCAAACATTTTCTTGAATTAACTTTATGAAGTTTTCTTTTTTAATCCCTAACTAAATATTTGCTTTATTATATTTAGTCTATAAACAATAAATGTCATATAATTTAAAGCATAATTAAATTCAATGTTTAAAGATCTCACTTTTTTGTTTTCTCTTTTTATTTTTCTTCTTCTTTCATTGCTCTCGTTATGTGAAAATAACAATATGTCAAGGTGCCTTCCCCCTTGAAATATGCAACATTTTGTTCAAGGGTTTCCGTTTCCCTTAGTCGTTCTATCTCTCTCTCTCTCTCTAGCAAGATGTAAGTTAATTCTGAATTTTAAAAGTTATCTATTATAATGATGTACAGCTTGTAGTTATTGTTTTTGTGATAATTGCTTACTATTATTATTATTATTGTTTGTAGTTGTGACTATTTATTTGGTAAATTATCAGCTGCCTCAATTGTGCTTTTGTACTATTTACTGAACTCGTCTGTTTATAATTGTTATAATTTAATTAGTTTTGTGATTCTTTAAATAGTAATTTCAACAAAAAATATGACAAAAATTCCAATTATTGCACATTTATCACTTTGCAGGGGCAATATTTAAAAGACTCGAACAAATGGGGCATGTTGATCAAAGATGTTTTGTGTCTATTGAAAATTTTCCTTCACATTCTCTAGTTATTTAAACTATCACTGGTTAAGTAATGTTATTTGTAGTCGCTTTAATAATTTGACAATGATCTGTAAAGAAAGAAAACGTTGTTATTATTTAAAATATTTTCTATAATGCATTCAAAATTATATTTGTGGCTAACTTTTCTAGATTCATAAATATAAGATACCTTTTCTACAGAAAAATCTTTCTATCAACAATTTTTAATCAACAACTTTTCTATAGAAAACTCTTACCATCGACAAATTTTCTATAGGAAACTCTTTCCATCAACAACTTTTCTATAGAAAACTCTTCCCATCGACAACTTTTTTATAGAAAACTCTTCCCATCGACAACTTTTCTATAGAAAACTATTCCCATCGACAACTTTTCTACAGACAACTCTTTCCATCGACAACTTTGCTATAGAAAACTCTCCGTATCGACAACTTTTCTATAAAAAACTCTTCCCATCGACAACTTTTCTATAGAAAACTCTTCCCATCGACAACTTTTCTATAGAAAACTCTTTCTATCGACAACTTTTCTATAGAAAACTCTTCCCATCGGCAACTTTTCTATAGAAAAATCTTCCCATCGACAACTTTTCCATAGAAAACTCTTCCCATCGACAAATTTTCTATAGAAAACTCTACCCATCGACAACTTTTCTATAGAAAACTTTACCCAGCGACAGCTTTTCTATAGAAAACTTTACCCATCGACAACTTTTCTATAGAAAACTTTACCCATCGACAACCTTTCTATATAATCAAATCTTTTCTAAAACTCTACCCATTGACAACATTTTTATAGAAAATCGTTAACTTTTCTTTAGAAACTCTTCCCATTGACAACTTTTCTATAGAAAACTTGTTCCATCGACAAGTTTTCTATAGAAAACTCTTCCCATCAACAACTTTTCTATTAAAACTCTTTCCATCGACAACTTTTCTATAGAAAACTCTTCCCATCGACAACTTTTCTATAGAAAACTCTTCTCATCGACAACTTTTCTATAGAAAACTCTTCTCATCGACAACTTTTCTATAGAAAACTCTTCTCATCAACTCTTCTCGTCAACTTTTCTTTGGAAAACTCTTCCCATCGTCAACTTTTCTTTGGAAAACTCTTCCCATCGACAACTTTTCTTTGGAAAACTCTTCCCATCGACAACTTTTCTATAGAAAATTCTTACCATTGACAACTTTTCTATAGAAAACTCTTACCGTTGACCACTTTTCTATAGAAAACTCTTCCCATTGACAACTTTGCTATAGAATACTCTTCCCATCGACAACGTTTCTATAGAAAACTCTTCCCATCGACAACATTATGTATTAAATGTTTTCGACCCACCCTAATGTAATCTTTGATCTTTACTGCACTCTATTAATTCTAATATCCATAAATAAATACAACTTATCTCAATTTAATTTTATTATCGGTTATTATAATAAATATTACTTTTTTTTAAATATAATTAAAAAACGCAATTTCTTAGTTAAGAATATATTTAAATAATCATTGGAAATTGTGCATGACAATTAGATACAATATTTACATTTTGAATTAACTAAACGTTGTTGATTAAGTAGATGCAAAACATATAAAAACTATTTATTAAAAAATAATTGTTTGCACTTGTTGCGTATTTCAAAAAATCCATGAATTTTATCGATAGCTTGATACCCTACAGGAATTAAAAACTTAAATGAGGAAAATATTTATATTAACATTAAAGACTTTATCACAGTTATAAAACGTCTATTGAAGAAATGTGAATATAAATCTTAAGTGACAGTTAAAAGTCATTGTCATTAAACGATTAACAAAAATTATTTAAATAATAGCAATAAAATCTTAATAACAAAACCAAGAATTCGTAAATCTCAGTTGATATTTTATGATTTTTTTATAAATTTTTTTCTTATCAGATGCAAATGTCGTTCACTTATTTATTTATCTATTTGTGTTTGTCTTTTTTACAATTATAGTACTCGTACTTTTATTTTATTAGATTATTTATACAATAACAAAATTTTAAATACAAACACAGTGGGTTCACAATAAGTTCAGTTAAGAATTCAATATACCAATATTTATCACCCTTAAGTTGCCAAAAGAGATAATCAGTTTCATTAAAGTTAAGCTATTGTTCATTTTAGTAAAAAGCAAGTTTATTTATAAAACATTTTATTTACACTTTTCACCTTAAAAGACTCATTGTGCATTTTTAAAATATATAAACATTTGTTTCCACTTTTCACGTTCAAAGACCCACTGTGCATTTTCAATATATTACAAAATTTTTTAATTTGCAAATTAGTTATCCACCGTTTTTCAAATTCTATTGTCTAAGGTTTGGTTTTATTATAGAGAACGAACAATTAAATACTTATTATACCACATCAAATAATTAAAAAAGCACTCTCTCTAATTACTGAAAAGATAATTCAATTTAAACTTATTTTTTTGAAAAGCCAAAGAAATTCTGATAAAAAAAATACACGGGTTTAAACAATAATTTTATATCCATAATTTATTTAATTACAAAAATATATTATCACAGTGATAAGTTTTAATTTTGTAATTAGTTTATTGATCGGTTTTATTTAGTTATGATCTTGCTTATTTACTTTGAAAGGTAATACAAAAAGGCAATTATGTGGTCTTTATCTAACCTTGATCTTGGCAATTCTTAAAAAAAATGTATCTACTTGTTGTGTTGAACAGTACTCTATCTATGGAAACTCTTCCTAATGTCAACTTTTCTATAGAAAACTCTTCCTCCTGTCAACTTTTCATAGAAAACTCTTCCTACTGTCAACTTTTCAATAGAAAACTTTTCCTACTGTCAACTTTTCTATAGAAAACTTTTCCTACTGTCAACTTTTCTACAAAAAACTTTTCCTACTGTTAACTTTTCTATACTTTTCCTACTGTCAACTTTTCTATAGAAAACTTTTCCTCCTGTCAACTTTTCTATAGAAAACTTTTCCTCCTGTCAACTTTTCTATAGAAAACTTTTCCTACTGTCAACTTTTCTATAGAAAACTTTTCCTACTGTCAACTTTTCTATAGAAAACTTTTCCTACTGTCAACTTTTCTATAGAAAACTCTTCCCATCGTCAAGTTTTCTATAGAAAACTTTTCCTACTGTCAACTTTTTTATAGAAAACTTTTCCTACTGTCAACTTTTTTATAGAAAACTTTTCCTACTGTCAACTTTTCTATAGAAAAATTTTCCTGCTGTCAACTTTTCTATAGAAAACTTTTCCTACTGTCAACTTTTCTATAGAAAACTTTTCCTACTGTCAACTTTTCTATAGAAAACTTTTCCTACTGTCAACTTTTCTATAGAAAACTTTTCCTACTGTCAACTTTTCTATAGAAAACTCTTCCCATCGTCAAGTTTTCTATAGAAAAATTTTCCTACTGTCAACTTTTTTATAGAAAACTTTTCCTACTGTCAACTTTTTTATAGAAAACTTTTCCTACTGTCAACTTTTCTATAGAAAAATTTTCCTGCTGTCAACTTTTCTATAGAAAACTTTTCCTACTGTCAACTTTTCTATAGAAAACTTTTCCTACTGTCAACTTTTCTATAGAAAACTTTTCCTACTGTCAACTTTTCTATAGAAAACTTTTCCTACTGTCAACTTTTCTATTGAAAACTTTTCCTACTGTCAACTTTTCTATAGAAAACTTTTCCTACTGTCAACTTTTCTATAGAAAACTCTTCCCATCGTCAACTTTTCTATAGAAAACTTTTCCTACTGCCAACTTTTCTATAGAAACTCTTTCTACTCTCAACTTTTCTATAGAAAACTCTTTCTACAGAAAACTCTTCCTACTGTCAACCTTTCTATAGAAAACTCTTCCTACTGTCAACTTTTCTTTAGAAAACTCTTCCTACTGTCAACTTTTCTATAGAAAACTCTTCCCACTGTCTACTTTTCTATAGTAAACTCTTCCCATCATGAACTTTTCTGTGGAAAACTCTTCCTACTGTCAACTTTTCTATAGAAAACTCTTCCCACTGTCTACTTTTCTATAGAAAATTTTTCCCATCATCAACTTTTCTACAGAAAACTCTTCCTACTGTCAACTTTTCTATACTAAACTCTTCGTACTGTAAACTTTTCTATAGAAAACTGTTCCTATTTTCAACTTTTCAATAGAAAACTCTTCCTACTTTTCTATAGAAAACTCTTCCTACTGTTAACTCTTCTATAGAAAACTTTTACTACTGTCAACTTTTTTATAGAAACTCTTCCTTCTGTCATCTTTTCTATAGAAAACTCTTCGTACTGTAAACTTTTATATAGAAAACTGTTCCTAATTTCAACTTTTCAATAGAAAACTCTTCCTGCTGTCAACTTTTCTTTAGGAAACTCTTGCTTTTGTTAACTTTTATTTATATATTATTTGCTAACTTTTCAATAGGAAAAATCTTACCAACGACAACTTTCGTATAGAAAGCTCTTCATACTGTCATATTTTTTTTTAAATACTAGTCCAAAAATCTTTTCGGTAGTGAACTATTCCCATATTTTATAGAAACTTTTCTAAAGATTTCCATTTAAAAAATCTTCCTATTATCAATATTTTTATTGACTTTTGCCAAAGTTCTTTAATCTTTATTAAATTCGAAATTTTAAATATTTCCAACATGGAATATTCCAAAGCAAACAAAAGTGATTAGTAAATTAGTTTTGAATTGTAGGGTAGCAGAAACGTTTCTTAATTGTTTACGTTATTAAATAAAAACTTTATAAATAGTTCATGTATTGTTAAACCGTTTAGCAAATAATGTTATTATTTCAATATTAAATAATTAATAGTAGAATTATATAAAATGAATATTCGTTATAAATAATCGTACAGTAAATAAATAAATGTGGGTTCGTTTTGTTGAGTTGATTTTGTTTTTGAAACTATAAATCTAAATGTCGGTAATGCAGTTAACAGTGACAAATCACACGTTAAATGAAATAAACGGCAATAAACAGACGGACGGACAATTAAATAAATACACATGAAAAATGAAAATGCATTGACTAAATAACTTTTGCAAAAAATGCAAAATTTAAACATTTAGTGACATTTCTTTCTTTAATTTTAAAGAATGTACATAATTTGTTAAATATTTATGAATGAAAAAATGTAAAAGTAAACAAATTATTAATAAAAAAATTGCATATTTAAACATGTTTTCTTACATTGCTTTATCTATCTAATCATGAATACAGTGGCATGGTGCACTTTTTTTGCTTTCATCCAACAAATGTTCCTTGGCTGTTTGATGGACGGAGCTGTCCACAATGCCAATGTAAAATACATGTAGAAATCAACAAATCTAAATATATTATCGAGGAAGTCTTGCTGAGTTTGCTTTTTTGCGCATTGATACCATTTGACAATTTGCATACAAAGGTTAGTTAGCAGCAGGTACACTAATTTCAATGGTTATTCCATTCAAGTGGCCAGGGTTGTTTAGTTTTATAGTTGTTTTTTTTATAATATTCTACAATTTCTAACTAATATTCTACAATTTCTAACATGAAAAAACTAACAAATATTCAAATTATTACGAGCTCAAAGTCTAGAGAACAATCTTAAATTCATTATTAAAATTCAAGGGTTGATAAAATTCGTAATTTGAAAAATTTTCTCTGTTTTACAAAATAACTTCTTTTTCTTAACTTCACAAATTTCAAACTTTTGTACTTAAAATGATTACCATCATCAACAACTCTTTCCATAGTTAAGACTTTCTATCGTTAAATTTTTTTCTATAGAAAATTATTACCATCTTCAAATTTTCTATAGAAATCTCTTTGCATTGTCAACTTTTTCCACTGTAAACTTTTTCCACTGTCAACTTTTCTATTAAAAACTCCTTCCACTGTCAATTTTCCACAGAAAACTATTTCCATTATCAACATTTCTCTAAAACTTTTTCCCATCGTCAACTTTTTCTCTAAAAAATTATTCCCATTGTCAACTTTTCTCTAGAAAACTCTTCCTATCGTCAACTTTTCTTTAGAAAACTATTCCCATCGTCAGCTTTTCTTAAGAAAACTCTTCCTCTTTCGTCAACTTTTCACTATAAAACTCTTCTCGTCGTCAGCTTTTCTTTATAAAACTCTTCCCATCGTCAACTTTTCTCTACAAAACTCTGCCCATTGTCAACTTTTCTCTAGAAAATTCTTCCCATCGTCAACTTTTTTCTAGAAAACTCTTCCTATCGTCAACTTTTCTCTAGAAAACTCTTTCCATCGTCAGCTTTTCTCTAGAAAACTCTTCCTATCGTCAACTTTTCTCTAGAAAACTCTTCCCATCGTAAAATTTTTCTAGAAAACAATTCCCATTGCTAAATTTTCTCTAGAAACATTTTTCCATTGCCAACTTTTCTCTAGAAAACTTTACCCATTAGAACCTTTTCATTAGAAAACTCTTCCCATCGTCAACCTTTTTTTTAGAAAATTCTTCCCATCGTCAACTTTTCTTTAGAAAACTATTCCCATCGTCAACTTTTCCCTATAAAACTCTTCTATCATTAATTTTTCATTAAAAGACTCTTCCTATCATCAACTTTTCTTTAGATAACTCTTTCCATCGTCAACTTTTCTCTAGAAAACATCGCATCGTCAACTTTTTTATAGAAAACTATTCATATCGTCAACTTTTCTCTAGAAAACTTTATCCATCATCAACTTTTCATTAGAAAACTCTTCCATCGTCAACTTTTCTCTAGATAACTCTTTCTATCGTCATTTTTTTCTAGAAAACTGTTCCCATTGTCAAAATTTCTCTAGAAACATTTTTCCATTGCCAACTTTTCTCTAGAAAACACTTCCCATTAGAACCTTTTTTTTAGAAAACTTTTTCCATCATCAACTTTTCTTCAAACAATTCTTCCCATTGTCAACTTTTTTCTAGAAAACTTTTTCCAACGTCAACTTTTCATTAGAAAAAACTTTTTATAAGAAGATTCTTCTCATCGTCAACTTTTCTTTAGATAACTCTTTCCATCTTCAAATTTTTTCTAGAAAACTATTCCCATTGTTAAATTTTCTCTAGAAAACTATTTCCATCTTCAACTTTTCTCTAGAAAACTCTTCCCATCATACATTTTCTTTAGAAAACTCTTCCCATTGTTAACTTTTCTCTTCCCATCGTCAGTGTAGTAGATGTTTGTAATGGCCTTATGACGTTTGTCTTGTTTTAAATCAACAACATCCTCTAGCAAAAAATTAACTTAAATTAAGTATATGAATTAATTAAAAACAATATTTCATTTCTATTTTGTAAAATTTTGTTTTGATTTTTGTTGCAGTCTCTGCTGCAAATCTCTGACAAATTGTTGATAAAATTTTATGTTGATGACGGCTGTGATGATGGCAAATGTTTAAAATATTTCAAACAATAATTTAACATTGACTAATTAAAAACCAAAAAAAAAAACAAAAAATCGCCCATAACGATAACTTGGAACTACCACCAGAAAAAGTCTACAAAAGTTTTGTAGTTGTAGTTAAACAACTAATTTATTTAAAAATGTCATATAAATTTAAAATTAGTACAAGTTGACAACAAATCTACATTTTACAAACAGAAATACTAAGTACTTGTACGTGGGTTAAATAGCAATTATCGTGTAAAATAAATTGCGTCGATACTCATTAAGCTCTCCTTGTTTTCTGGCGCCACTATCGGGAATATTCGAAAAGGTTTTTGGTTTGTATTAAGATTTATGGCTGATAAGAAATTTTATTCTATTCTTCACTTAAATATTCCTAACAAAAAAATTATTATCAAAGGTTTAGTTATTAATTACATATGAATTTTGGTTCTAGAGAAAAGTTTACGTTGGGAAGAGTTTTCTATAGGAAAGTTTATCGTAAGAAGAGTTTTCTTTAGAAAATATGATAAGTCGTTTTTGTACTATAGAAGGGGATCATAGCACATAAAAAAATAGTTTAACTTTATTGTAAAATTGGCTGTTGATTAGTGTAATCAGTTCTTACAAAATTCGTTACAATACTTACTGATCATTAAAGTCATGATACAATTTTAATTTTGTTACAAAGACTTATCAATTGGTTGATAACGTACATATATATATTTAATCTGTACATTGTATTTATGAAATATTTTAATGGCTTTATTTTGTTCACTATTTAGATTAAGTGACTAAAATTATTAGATTTTAACGGTATAAAGAAAGTAACACTGGGAAAAAGGTCAAACAAGTATTGGTAAAACAAAAAAAGTTGAGCAAGTCTTTCGAAGAGCGACTAAAACTTACAATAGAAAAACAGCTCGTACCACAGCGCTACCATCCCATACAACCAAGTGAAAAAAATCTAAGGACACGCCTACCGCCCACATATTTCTTAATGAAAAGTAAAAGAAAATTTTTGAAAAATTTCCTATAAAAAGTAAATTTTTGAAAAATTTCCTATAAAAAGTAAATTTTTGAAAAATTTCCTATAAAAAGTAAATTTTTGAAAAATTTCCTATAAAAAGTAAATTTTTGAAAAATTTCCTAAAAAAAGTAAATTTTTGAAAAATTTCCTAAAACAAGTAAATTATTGAAAAATTTCCTAAAAAAAGTAAATTTTTGAAAAATTTCCTATATATAAAAAGTAAATTTTTGAAAAATTTCCTATAAAAAATAAATTTTTGAAAAATTTCCTATAAAAAGTAAATTTTTGAAAAATTTCCTATAAAAAGTAAATTTTTGAAAAATTTCCTATAAAAAGTAAATTTTTGAAAAATTTCCTATAAAAAGTAAATTTTTGAAAAATTTCCTATAAAAAGTAAATTTTTGAAAAATTTCCTATAAAAAGTAAATTTTTGAAAAATTTCCTATAAAAAGTAAATTTTTGAAAAATTTCCTATAAAAAGTAAATTTTTGAAAAATTTCCTATAAAAAGTAAATTTTTGAAAAATTTCCAATAAAAAGTAAATTTTTGAAAAATTTCCTATAAAAAGTAAATTTTTGAAAAATTTCCTATAAAAAGTAAATTTTTGAAAAATTTCCTATAAAAAGTAAATTTTTGAAAAATTTTCTATAAAAAGTAAATTTTTGAAAAATTTCCTATAAAAAGTAAATTTTTGAAAAATTTCCTATAAAAAGTAAATTTTTGAAAAAATTCCTATAAAAAGTAAATTTTTGAAAAATTTCCTATAAAAAGTAAATTTTTGAAAAATTTCCTATAAAAAGTAAATTTTTGAAAAATTTCCTATAAAAAGTAAATTTTTGAAAAATTTCCTATAAAAAGTAAATTTTTGAAAAATTTCCTAAAAAAAGTAAATTTTTGAAAAATTTCCTATGAATAGTAAATTTTTGAAAAATTTCCTAAAAAAAGTAAATTTTTGAAAATTTTCCTAAAAAAAGTAAATTTTTGAAAAATTTTCTATAAAAAGTAAATTTTTGAAAAATTTTCTATAAAAAGTAAATTTTTGAAAAATTTCCTATAAAAAGTAAATTTTTGAAAAATTTCCTACCAAAAGTAAATTTTTGAAAAATTTCCTATAAAAAGTAAATTTTTGAAAAATTTCCTATAAAAAGTAAATTTTTGAAAAATTTCCTACAAAAAGTAAATTTTTGAAAAATTTCCTATAAAAAGTAAATTTTTGAAAAATTTCCTATAAATAGTAAATTTTTGAAAAATTTCCTATAAAAATAAATTTTGAAATAATTTCCTATAAAAAGTAAATTTTTAAAAAATTTCCTATAAAAAGTAAATTTTTAAAAAATTTCCTATAAAAAGTAAATTTTGGAAAAATTTCCTATAAAATGTAAATTTTTGAAAAATTTCCTATAAAAAGTAAATTTTTGAAAAATTTCCTACAAAAAGTAAATTTTTGAAAAATTTCCTATAAAAAGTAAATTTTTGAAAAATTTCCTATAAATAGTAAATTTTTGAAAAATTTCCTATAAAAAGTAAATTTTTGAAAAATTTCCTATAAAAAGTAAATCTTTGAAAAATTTCCTATAAAAAGTAAATTTTTGAAAAATTTCCTATAAAAAGTAAATTTTTGAAAAATTTCCTAAAAAAAGTAAATTTTTGAAAAATTTCCTAAAAAAAGTAAATTATTGAAAAATTTCCTAAAAAAAGTAAATTTTTGAAAAATTTCCTAAATAAAGTAAATTTTTGAAAAATTTCCTAAAAAAACTAAATTTTTGAAAAATTTCCTATAAAAAGTAAATTTTTGAAAAATATCCTATAAAAAGTAAATTTTTGAAAAATTTCCTATAAAAAGTAAATTTTTGAAAAATTTCCTATAAAAAGTAAATTTTTGAAAAATTTCCTATAAAAAGTAAATTTTTGAAAAATTTCCTATAAAAAGTAAATTTTTGAAAAATTTCCTATAAAAAGTAAATTTTTGAAAAATTTCCTATAAAAAGTAAATTTTTGAAAAATTTCCTATAAAAAGTAAATTTTTGAAAAATTTCCTATAAAAAGTAAATTTTTGAAAAATTTCCTATAAAAAGTAAATTTTTGAAAAATTTCCTATAAAAAGTAAATGTTTGAAAAATTTCCTATAAAAAGTAAATTTTTGAAAAATTTCCTATAAAAAGTAAATTTTTGAAAAATTTCCTATAAAAAGTAAATTTTTGAAAAATTTCCTATAAAAAGTAAATTTTTGAAAAATTTCCTATAAAAAGTAAATTTTTGAAAAATTTCCTATAAAAAGTAAATTTTTGAAAAATTTCCTATAAAAAGTAAATTTTTGAAAAATTTCCTATAAAAAGTAAATTTTTGAAAAATTTCCTATAAAGTAAATTTTTGAAAAATTTCCTATAAAAAGTAAATTTTTGAAAAATTTCCTATAAAAAGTAAATTTTTGAAAAATTTCCTATAAAAAGTAAATTTTTGAAAAATTTCCTATAAAAAGTAAATTTTTGAAAAATTTCCTATAAAAAGTAAATTTTTGAAAAATTTCCTATAAAAAGTAAATTTTTGAAAAATTTCCTATAAAAAGTAAATTTTTGAAAAATTTCCTATAAAAAGTAAATTTTTGAAAAATTTCCTATAAAAAGTAAATTTTTGAAAAATTTCCTATAAAAAGTAAATTTTTGAAAAATTTCCTATAAAAAGTAAATTTTTGAAAAATTTCCTATAAAAAGTAAATGTTTGAAAAATTTCCTATAAAAAGTAAATTTTGAAATAATTTCCTATAAAAAGTAAATTTTTAAATAATTTCCTATAAAAAGAAAATTTCTTATAAAAAGTAAATTTTTAAAAGTTTCTTATAAAAAGTAAATTTTCCCTGGTTATTTGAGGGTTAATTTCTAAAAAATATGACAGAAGAAACTTTTAGAAGTATGTTTTAGCACGCATATTGTACATATATTTGTCAGTTTAAAACTAGAACCAATTTGAGCCTATGGGTACGCAAGGGTTAATTTGTGTAAAAATGTAATAAAAGGCTTCTTTGAACGAATTTTATTCAAATATAATAATACACGTTTTTAGTACCTTTTTTGAAAAAATTTAATATATAAAAAATTAAACGTTTGACCTTGGTAATAATAGGGTAAATGACATCCTATTTCAACCAAAGTTCACATATATATTTCTATCCATCGAAACAATAATAATTATAGTTTTGTTTATAAAAACTGCTAGTATATAACAATTCACGTGTTTTTTTTACAACTTTGGTGACCAAAGTTTTAAAAAAAATTTGGTTTTTGACCAAATCCTTTGACTTTAAGTCGCAGGTACGTCTAAGCCGTTAGAGATATCGATTTAATTCTTTCTTTGTACTCATCTGCAGGGTGTTTTTACTAACACTCTTTTAGTTTTTTCGAATTATTTTAACAAACTATTGAGAAAACAAAAACAAAAAAACAGTTTTGAAAACGGTTAAAAAAATATTGTTTTTCGTCTTATGCAAAAGTGACTTAATGTTAGCCCATTGCTACAAAAATGGATAATTAAATATCTTGAGTTCTCAAAAAAGTAAAACCAGTCAAATTTTTTAAAAATTATTAAAAATAATAAATTTTTTATTGCATATGTTCAGGAGCGTCTTTGAGGACGTAAAATATTTTGGAAACCCCTTAATAACTAGGAAACCTTTCAACCGATATAAATGTCTTACATCTAGTTGGAAAGCTCATTTCGTTATCTGTAGCATGTATGTATTTAAAGACATATTCTAAGTAGGAACATTTTGAAGAAATCTAAAGAAACCCCTCAGTTTTCCCATATAACTGGGATGTCCAAACTTTGGCGTCAAGTCGGCACGCTTTCCCGATATCTGATCTGAATAAAACATTGTATTTGGATTATTGGGGTCAAATGTAACAAATTTAGGGGGTACGTCTTTTGGTACAACGACAGTTTCTTTGGGACACTCTAACCTACAGTCTGACAGATGAAGAAAGATATGTTCTAGCATATTTTTCACAACTTTCGACCCAAGATTTTCATGTTGAAGATAAAAGAGGCCTGAACATTACTTTAGAAAAAAAAAAAAAAAACAGAAAAAATGTTCAACAAATTTCTTGTGTGACAAAATACCAGCACAAATTTTATTCATAACTTTCCTTAATTCATTTCAAATAAAAATTCCAAAAACTTTTACTTTTTATAATTCGCATATGAATCATGTTTTAAGAAGATTTCTTATCAAGTTGCCGCAGTTAATTCTTGCTAAAATTTTTCCACCTTATATCTGAAGACTTTGACCTAGTGCAATAAGTACATGAAAACCTTTCTATAACACACAAATATTTTGGTATACCAAAATAAAATTTTTTCTAATAATAACAAAATAAACGAAAAGTCAACGCACTTTTCTTGATCAAAAAAAAAAAAAAAAAAAAAAAAATCAAATTATAAAATTAGCCATTGAATGTTTGTGTTGGCTGATTTGATTTGAGCGGCTAATTTGTCGTGCTTCATTCGAATTAAATTCGAATTTTAGAAGTAGCAAACAAATCTTCTCAGCTGCTGTAAGTGTGCGATGGATGTGCGCTCGACCGCTGCTGCTCATTTCGACAAATGAAAAATTAGTTTAAATCTTTCTATTCGTTTTCCAACAGAGTGATCAATTTAGAACTCGGGAATAATCTTTGCCTTGACTTTAGCAATTATGGCACACACTAAATTCTCAATAATATTCATACCTATTCAAGTTCTACCGAGTATTTTGTTTTTGTTATTTGTTATTTATTTTGCATGTCATTTTTGTGGATTTTTAATTTTATTTATGTCATTGTTAATTTATTTATGTGCGTTTAATTCGCGCACGTTACCTTGCTCTCACACACAATTTTTGCCCTTTGAGATCGTAGGAAAACGCACTTCTTAAGTCTGAGATAAAATTGGTATAAGTAAATAAAAAGAAACAAATATTTGCACATTTTCGTAAATATGTTAAAATAGGCTTGTAATGTACAGAAAGGAAATATTTTTAATTAAAAGATAACAAATCATGTCACACTCAATTTTTTAAGCATTTCATTGCCCTTTATATGGATTAACCGAAAATATACATGTATGTTTGTTGAATATACATAAATATATATGGAAAGAATATAGAAAATTTTTTGATTTCAAAATTTTTTCTATAGAAAATTTTTTGATATCAAAATTTTTTCTATAGAAAATTTTTTGATATCAAAATTTTTTCTATAGAAAATTTTTTGATATCAACATTTTTTCCATAGAAAATCTTTTGATATCAAAATTTTTTCTATAGAAAATTTTTTTATATCAAAATTTTTTCCATAGAAAATTTTTTGATATCAAAATTTTTTCTATAGAAAATTTTTTGATATCAAATTTTTTTCTATAGAAAATTTTTTGATATCAAAATTTTTTCTATAGAAAATTTTTTTATATCAAAATTTTTTGATATCAAAATTATTTCTATAGAAAATTTTGATATAAAAAAATTTTCTATAGAAAATTTTTTGATATCAAAATTTTTTCTATAGAAAATTTTTTTATATCAAAATTTTTTCTATAGAGAATTTTTTGATATCAAAATTTTTTCTATAGAAAATTTTTTGATATCAAAATTATTTCTATAGAAAATTTTTTGATATCAAAATTTTTTCTATAGAAAATTTTTTGATACCAAAATTTTTTCTATAGAAAATTTTTTGATATCAAAATTTTTCTATAGAAAATTTTTTGATATCAAAATTTTTTCTATAGAAAATTTTTTTATATCAAAATTTTTTCTATAGAAAATTTTTTGATATCAAAATTTTTTCTATAGAAAATTTTGATATAAAAAAATTTTCTATAGAAAATTTTTTGATATCAAAATTTTTTCTATAGAAAATTTTTTGATATCACAATTTTTTCTATAGAAAATTTTTTGATATCAAAATTTTTTCTATAGAAAATTTTTTGATATCAAAATTTTTTCCATAGAAAATTTTTTGATACCAAAATTTTTTCCATAGTAAATTTTTTGATATCAAAATTTTTTCCATAGAAAATTTTTTGATATCAAAATTTTTTCCATAGAAAATTTTTTGATATCAAAATTTTTTCCATCGAAAATTTTTTGATATCAAAATTTTTTCTATAGAAAATTTTTTGATATCAAAAGTTTTTCTATAGAAAATTTTTTGATATCAAAATTTTTTCTATAGAAAATTTTTTGATATCAAAATTTTTTCTATAGAAAATTTTTTGATATCAAAATTTTTTCTATAGAAAATTTTTTGATATCAAAATTTTTTCCATAGAAAATTTTTTGATATCAAATTTTTTTCTATAGAAAATTTTTTGATACCAAAATTTTTTCTATAGAAAATTTTTTGATATTAAAATTTTTCTATAGAAAATTTTTTGATATCAAAATTTTTTCTATAGAAAATTTTTTGATATCAAAATTTTTTCTATAGAAAATTTTTTGATATCAAAATTTTTTCTATAGAAAATTTTTTCTATAGAAAATTTTTTGATATCAAAATTTTTTCTATAGAAAATTTTTTGATATCAAAATTTTTTCTATAGAAAATTTTTTGATATCAAAATTTTTTCTATAGAAAATTTGTTGATATCAAAATTTTTTCTATAGAAAATTTTTTGATATGAAAATGTATTCTATAGAATTTTTTTTGATATAAAAATTTTTTCTATAGAAAATTTTTTGATATCAAAATTTTTTCTATAGAAAATTTTATGATATCAAAATTTTTTCTATAGAAAATTTTTTGATATCAAAATTTTTTCTATAGAAAACTTTTTGATATCAAAATTTTTTCCATAGAAAATCTTTTGATATCAAAATTTTTTCTATAGAAAATTTTTTTATATCAAAATTTTTTCCATAGAAAATTTTTTGATTTCAAAATTTTTTCTATAGAAAATTTTTTGATATCAAAATTTTTTCTATAGAAAATTTTTTGATACCAAAATTTTTTCTATAGAAAATTTTTTGATATCAAAATTTTTCTATAGAAAATTTTTTGATATCAAAATTTTTTCTATAGAAAATTTTTTGATATCAAAATTTTTTCTATAGAAAATTTTTTGATATCAAAATTTTTTCTATAGAAAATTTTTTGATATCAAAATTTTTTCCATAGAAAATCTTTTGATATCAAAATTTTTTCTATAGAAAATTTTTTTATATCAAAATTTTTTCCATAGAAAATTTTTTGATATCAAATTTTTTTCTATAGAAAATTTTTTGATATCAAATTTTTTTTCTATAGAAAATTTTTTGATATCAAAATTTTTTCTATAGAAAATTTTTTTATATCAAAATTTTTTCTATAGAGAATTTTTTGATATCAAAATTTTTTCTATAGAACATTTTTTGATATCAAAATTATTTCTATAGAAAATTTTTTGATATCAAAATTTTTTCTATAGAAAATTTTTTGATATCAAAATTTTTTCTATAGAAATTTTTTTTAAAAAGAAGTGTATTTGCATTTGATCCCAAATCTGTTACATTTATTTATTAATGTAACAGACCAATTTATTGATAAAAACCCAAAAAATGTTTGCGGAGAAACCAAATTCCTCGAAGCGTTTCGATGGTTGGTTAAGCCATCTCTTCAGGAGGATTATCCCCAATTTAGACAGATCGAAAACCTCGAAAACCAGATTTGTGATCAAATGCAAATACACTTCTTTTTGAATAATATTTACATCCCGACTATTTTGTTGTTTTTTGAAAATTTTTTTAAATCAAAATTTTTTCTTTCGAAAATTTTTTGATATCAAAATTTTTTTTTACAGAAAATTTTTTGATATCAAAATTTTTTTTAAAGAAAATTTTTGATATCAAAATTTTTTCTATAGAAATTTTTTTAGTATCAAAATTTTTTCTACAGAAAATTTTTTTATATCAAAATTTTTTTATAGAGAATTTTTTGATATCAAAATTTTTTCTATAGAAAATTTTTTGATATCAAAATTATTTCTATAGAAAATTTTTTGATATCAAAATATTTTATAGAAAATTATGGTATTAAGAATAGTTATAGTTAGTGATAGTTTGAAATATTTTTATTGTTATTTAAATAATAAGATTGTTCTTACCTTTTGAATAGTTAATCCCAATAAAAATAAAATGATGACTTGATTTGTAACAGCTTCTATTTTAATCTGGATTCCTCTTAATTTCTTATTTCACTAAACAATTTCTAATCACGTTTAGATGGCGTTTTGTACAATAAATGTATTCGATAACGAACAAAAACTTTTCAAATTAAATTCATATTAAGTGTTTAACAATAAAACTGTGAATTTTCATTGTTCAGGATTAAAGAAAAATATTTATAAAGAAAAAGTTTTTTTTAGTAAATTTTGCACAAATTATCTCTGATTTTGATGTTAAATACTGGCGTTGAATTTTTAGTCGAGTTACATTTTTATATAAACGGAGATGAATTGTGAATGATCAGTGATCAAGTATTAGATATTTTTATTTCGAACATAAATTCTGGATGTTTTTCATAAAGAATTTGTGAACAGTAAAAAACAAAAAGAAGACGAAGTCTGAAATTAACAAATAAATATTTACAAATTACAAAAGACAATAAATATGAAAAAAAAGTATGAAAATTTTACACTTTTACTTGACTAGACAAAACTGGTAATATTCGAAGCAATAATGGAGCGAAAATTTCGATGGGAATGAGTTTTATTGAACATGATAATGAAGTTGATAATGATACAAATGAAATAAGTTAATAAATATTGGATTCGATTATCTTCTTTGCAAGTTGAACATTTTTTAAACAAATATAATAATATAACAATAATTTTTACACTTATTTTAATTTATTTGTATGTAAATAATAAATAAAATTTGTTTTTAATTCTTTTCTTTTGTTGGATTCACTTTTAGCACATTTTCTGAATTGTAATCATCATTTTTAGGTTTATTACACACAACAAATCGAATATTTATTATCATTATCAGTTTCTTTATTATGACGCTGATGATGATGATGTTGATCATTTGTAACAAATAAACAAACCAAACAAATAAAATATTAGATCCAAAAACCAAAACAAGGGTTCCAAAATAAAAATAGAAACAAAAAAGAATAAATGAAATTAAAATGAGTAAAGCTTGTGAACGAAGAAATTTATCTAAAATATCAAACAATTTTCTATAAAAAAATTTTGATATCAAAAGATTTTGTATTGAAAAAATGTTGATATCAAAAAAATTTTCTATAGGAAAATTTTGATATCAAAAAATTTTCTATATGAAAAATTTTGATATCAAAAAATTTTCTATATGAAAAATTTTGATATCAAAAAATTTTCTAAAGGAAAACTTTTTTGATATAAAAAATGTTTTATAGAAAAATTTAAAAAATTCGTATGTCAAAAAATTTTTTATTGAAAAATTTTGATATCGAAAATTTTCTATTGAAAAAATTTCGATGTCAAAAAATTTTCTATTGAAAAAATTTTGATATCAAAAAATTTTCTATAGAATAAATTTTGATGTCAAAAATTTTCTATAGAAAAAATTTTGATATCAAAAAATTTTCTATAGAAAAAATTTTGATATTGAAAAATTTTCTATGGAAATATTTTGATATCAAAAAATTTTCTATAGAAAAAATGTTGATATCAAAAAATTTTCTATAGAAACAATTTTGATATCAAAAAATTTTGTATCAAAAAATTTTCTATATGAAAAATTTTGATATCAAAAAATTTTCTATATGAACAATTTTGATATCAAAAAATTTTCTAAAGGAAATCTTTTTTGATATAAAAGAATGTTCTATAGAAAAACTTTAATAGCAAAAAATTTTCTATTTTAAAAATTCGTATGTCAAAAAATTTTTTATTGAAAAATTTTGATATCGAAAATTTTCTATTGAAAAAATTTCGATGTCAAAAATTTTTCTATTGAAAAAATTTTGATATCAAACAATTTTCTATAGAAAAAAATTTTCATATCAAAAAGTTTTCTATTGAAAAATATTTTGATGTCAAAAAATTTTCTATTTAAAAAATTTTGATATCCAAAAATTTTCTACAGAAAAAAATTTAATATCAAAAAATTTGTTACAGGAAAAATGTTGATATTAAAAAAATTTCTATAGGGAAAATTTTGATATCAAAAAACAAACTTTTTTTCAAATTTTGTTATAAACAAATTTATATTAAAAAAATTTTGATATCAAAAAATTTTTTATTCGAAAAATTTTGATATCAAAAAGTTTTCTATAGAAAAAATTATTCCAAAAAAATTTTTTGATATCCAAATTTTTTCAGTTGAAAATTTTCAAAATCAAAATTTTTTCAATTAAAAACTTTTTGGTATCAAAATTTTTTTTTTTTTAATTTTGATATCAAAAAATTTTCTATTGAAAAAATTTTGGTATCAAAAAATTTTCTATTGGAAAAATTTTGATATCAAAAAATTTTCTATAGAAAAATTTTGATATCAAAAAATTTTTTATAGAAAAAATTTCGATATCAAAAAATTTTCTATACGAAAAATTTTGATATCAAAAAATTTTCTATAAGAAAAGATATGATATAAAAAAATTTTCTATAAAAAAAAAAATTTGATATAAAAAAATGTTCTATAGAAAAAATTTGGTATCAAAAAATTTTCTATTGAAAAAATGTTGATATCAAAAAATATTCTATAGAAAAAAAATTTGCTATTAAAAAATTTTCTATAGAAAAATTTTTGTTATCAAAAAATTTTCTATTGGAAAAATATTGATATCAAAAAATTTTCTATATGAAAAATTTTGATTTCGAAAAATTTTCTATTGAAAAAATTTTGATATTAAATTATATTCTATTGATAAAATTTTCATATAAAAAAATTTATATTGAAAAAAATTTCTATATGAAAAATTTTGATATCAAAAAATTTTCTATAGAAAAAAAATTTTGATAAAAAATTTTCAATAGAAAAAATTATGATATCAACAAATTTTCTATAGAAAAATTTTGATTTCAAAAAATTTTTTTTCGGAAAAATTTTGATATCAAAAAACTTTCTATAGGAAAAATTTTATGTCTATGGAAAAAATTTTGATATCGAAAAAAATTTTCTACAGAAAAAATTTAGTTATCAAAAAATTTTTTCTATAGAAAATTTTTTTAAACCAAATTTTATTCTATTTTTATTTATTTATTATTTTTTTTTGGAAACAGACAAAATTTCATACAATCGTTTTTGAAATTAAGTTTTTCCTCATAAAAATTTTTAGACACATTTTTTGATACAAATAATTTTATATTAAGTAAATTTCTATAGCTAAAATGTTAATATCAAAATATTTGTATGAAACAATTTTTTTTTATAGAAACATTTTTTGAAACAAATTTTTATCTATAGAAAAATGTTTTGTCTGAAAAAAGACAACATTTAATACAAACATTTTTGAATTAAAGTTTTTCTTTATAAAAAATTTTGAGATACATTTTTTAAGACAAAATTTTTTGAATCAAAGTTTTCATACAAAAAAATTTTCGAGACAGATTTTTAAGTCAAAAATATTTTAGATTAAAATTAAAAGGAAAAAATTATGTAAAAATTTGTTCGTTTACAGACTTTCAAGTGATAAATAACAGACGGGCATGCAGATTGTTATAGTGAGTATTTGGTGATCGTGATAGTTATTCAGTTCTAGCGGTAGTAGAGTGACACAGATTTTGTTGTTATTTTTTTTTTAGCACAGCTTCTGATTTGTTTTTCATAATGATCTTTATAGTTTAGCTTTTATTTTATTTTTAGTAAATTGAAGAGAAGCACTTAATTATTTTTGCAAATAAACCAAAATACAATCATATAAAATGCGTAAGGTAAAAATTTTAATTACGTTTATTTTGTTTTAGTTTTAAATATTTAATAATTCATAAATAAATAAAAAATTTAGAAAGCCTTTTAACAATTAAACACCATAAATATCGAATTTGTATAAACCGGAAGCACTTGAAAGGATAAGGATAATCGTTAAACCGTTAAAATATTTAAATAGAAAATCTCAAATACTAACTCGTTCATTTGTGTTTTTAAGGAAATTTTCAACAAATTCAACTCAATATTATTGAGTTTGAAATTTGTTTTATTTGAAAACGTTATTTTTCTTATCAAAAACAAAAAGTTTATTATGATTATTGATATTTCTAGATACGCTTTTGAATTTCTATTACGCGAAATCGCCACACACACAACCTGTCGCAGGAAAAACTCGATTGACAATGCGTTCCGTTCGTTGTCTTTCGGTCGTCGTTAAGTTCTTTGTTTATAACGTTATTATTAGTTAAAAACAGCCGCTAGTTTGGAACAGATCAGAACAGATAGATCTAAAGCATCCGATTGACTCTCACATTGAATACTAAACACTTTGATAGTTAGTAGGAGACTTTAAGTCTTAGGTCTGAGCTCGCACGATAATCGTTATAAACTGACTGACTGTTAACTATATATTTTTGTCTAAATATGAGTGGAAATATTTTACTGCAAAAATGCTGACTGAATGGAAGAAATCAACGTTATTTTTTTCTTTTTTATTATTTTCTAGTTACTCGTATTTAGCTCTAAGCAGCAGAATTTATGTCAGTGGCAACGTCCGTATATCGCTCGATCATTTGCTCACGGTAGTATTTTTGTTTCTTTCTTTGATCATGATCATAGTATAGTAATAATGATGTTTATAGTTTACTATTGCTTTTGTATTTGTTGTTTGGGTTTTATGATGATAATTTTGATCGAAACTCAATCTTATCACAGGCAAACATTTTTTTGTCTGGCCTGTTTTCATTATCTCGTTCACGTTGTGGGTTGTAAAGTTTTAGAACAGAAAAATCACTCAATAAAATGTCAAAAGGGATTATTTTTTTTTATTAGATTTACATTATAGTAAGCAAAATTAGAAAAAGTTAAGGTTTTATCAAAGTAAACAAAACACAATAATATTTTTGGCCTTTACAATTGTTTATGATATCCCTATTCCCTAAATCAGTGGTGGGCACTAGCACATATGCAAATTTATTTATTTTCTCATAACTGGTGATAGCAAATAAATTATGTGCCCGTGATTGTCCTAAATGCATATATATGTACATATATGTAAGTATTATAAACAGGCGTAGGCAATTTTCTTCTTTTAACAATATTTTCCTGTGAAAATTTTCAAGAAAAAATATATTTTTCTTTAGAAAAATTTTCTTAAAATTTAAAATAAAAATATTTTTCTATAGAAAATTTTTTTTATCAAAAATTTTTCTGTAGAAAATTTTTGAATCAAAAACTTATTTATAGAAAAATATTTTTCAATAAAAAAATTATTGATAAAAAAGTTTCAGTAAAAAAATTTTCAATAAAAAAATTTTTTGATAAAACTATTTTATACAGAAAAATTTTTGATAAACAAATTTTCTATAGAAAAATTTTTGATAAAAAATTTTCTATAGAAAAATTTTATAAAAAAATTTTCTATAGAAAAATTGTTGATAAAAAAATTTTCTATAGGAAATTTTGATAAAAAATTTTGAGAAAAATTTTTGATAAAAAAATTTTCAATAGAAAAATTGTTGATAAAAAAATTTTCTACAGAAAAATTTTTGATAAAAAAGTTTTCAATAGAAAAATTTTTGATAAACAAATTTCTATGGAAAAATTTTCTTTAAAAAAATTTTCTATAGAAAAATTTTTGATAAAAAATTTTCTATAGAACAATTTTTGATAAAAAAATTTTCTATAGAACAATTTTTGATAAAAAAAATTTCTATAGAACAATTTTTGAAAAAAAAATTTCTATAGAACAAGTTTTGATAAAACATTATCTATTGAAAATTTTTGATCAATTTTCTATAGAAAAGATTTTAATAGAAAAAATTTCTACAAATTTTTGATAAAAAAAATTTCTATAGAAAAATTTTTGATAAAAAAAATCTTCAATAAAAAAATTTTTGATAAAAAAAAAATTTGAATAAAAAAATTGTTGATAAAACAATTTTCTATGGAAAAATTTTTGATAAACAAATTTTCTATAGAAAAATTTTTGATACAAAAATTTTTTTGTAGAAAAATTTTTGAAAAAAAAACATGTCTATAGAAAAATTTTTGATAAAAAAATTTTCTATAGAAAAATTTTTGATAAAAAAAATTTTCTATAGAAAAATTTTTGATAAAAAAAATTTTCTATAGAAAAATTTTCGATAAAAAAATTTTCTATAGAAAAATTTTTGATAAAAAAAATTGATAAAATAAATTTTCTACAGAAAAATTTTTCATAAAAAAATTTTCTATAGAAAAATTTTTGATAAAATAAATTTTCTATAGAAAAATTTTTCATAAAAAAAATTTTCTATAGAAAAATTTTTGATAAAAAATTAAAATTGTCTATAGAAAAATTGTTGATCAAAAAATTTTCTATAGAAAAATTTTTAAAATTGTCGACAAAAAAAAAATGTTTGATCAAAAAATTGTCTATAGAAAAATTTTTGATAAAAAAATTTTATATGGAAAAATTTTTGATAAAAAAATTTTCTATGGAAAAATTTTTGATAAAAAAATTATCTATAGAAAATTTTTTGATAAAAAAATGTTCTATAGAAAAAGTTTTGAAAAAAAAATTTCTAAAGAAAAATTTTTAATAAAAAACTCAAGCCTGATAAATCCTTTCAATTAATTCAATTTAAAGTTCGAATAATTAATTCCCAAAAAAATTTTCTTAAAAAAAATTTTCTATAGAAAAATTTTTGATAAAAAAATTTTCTATAGAAAAATGTTTGATAAAAAAATTATCGATAGAAAAATTTTTGATATTGAAATTCGTCAATATCGGTCCATTATTTATGGTACCTCCCATAGGTCTCACTTCCCGCAATTGATATTTTGGCTACAAAAATCAATATTTTTTCATGAAACTTAAAGAGTATACTGCTTATGCAAACAAAAATTACTGTACCAAATTTCGTTGAAATCGATCCACATTTGACCATAGATCCCATACAAACTCTTCTGTCAAAACGCACTAAATGAGACAAAAATCAGTAAAACGCTCGTAAATATGAAGATAATATTTGTCTTTATATAAGAAAAAGAACAGCTTTGACCTTAGTGGGGAAGGGTATCGCATGGTCGGGCACTTTCTTACTTGTTTTTGTAGTATTATATATTTTACTTAAATATATTTTCTTTTGCAAAAAATAAATCCAAAAATAGCAGTTTAAAAATAACTAAAATTAAACTCAAATCAAAATTAAAACCACGCTGTATCCAACATTAATAAATTTTTTAAAAACATTAAATCCAAAACCCCTGTTCTTAATTCTGATTTATTCATGAGATTATAAATCGCTCACTTTCTCTCTCACACACACACACGCAGACACTCATCATTTCTCTTTGTTTTCTTCGCACTGAGTAAATTGTTGTTTTTGTTTAGGGGAGCGTATGAGTGATATCAAATGTTTAATAATCTCCATGATCATGATCATTATCATCATCATAATAATATTTTCATATTTTTGATTTTATTGCACACTTTTGCTTTTATGATTATTATTCTTTTTTTTCTTTCTTTTTGTTTGTTAATAAGTGAATAATAATTTTTCCACTATTATTTCTTATATCGTCATGAGTTGATTTGAAATTTATCTTTATTTTAAGGTTTATTTTCTTCAATAATCTTTTGACATTTTATAGAGCGTCAATAGCTTTTTAGTATTTTCCGTTTGTAATTAAGCAAAACTTTTTGGAAATTTTTTATATTATTTATTTTATTTTTTATTTCAATTATGATGATAATGATTTACTAAATAACTAGTTTATGCCTAATTTCAGTCTGAGTATTTTGAGTTTTATCACTCTCATCATCATATGATCTCATAAAATCCACACGCTTTGTTGTTAAATTTTCAATAAAACACAGTTGTAATTTTTGTTCCGTTTTAAGAACTGAGTTGTATTTTTAAGGTTTTAGTGGGGTTCACTTTTTACTTTAAATTTGTTAAACTTTTAATTTTTTGTAATTTTTTTTGGATAGATTTATTTGTTTTTATCATTAGTAGACTATTTAGCATCTTTATGGGAAATTATAAAGAAATGGAATTTATAATATTATAGTTAGCAATATATCAAAAACGGCTTTTTGCGAAAAAGAACTTTTTTATTGTAGAAAATGAATCTCTGGAATTATAAAAATAATGTTTATTTTACAACTTTTTTGTTTCTAAATCCTGTTAAAAGATGGCGCTAATTTCAGGTTACATATGAAAATCGCATTTTTAATAATTAAAAGTTAAAAATTTGGTTTGACAATGTTCCGCGACTTTGTTCAGGAGTATTTGGTCTAACTTTTTTCTGAATGTACCAACATCGAAAAAGATCCAAATAATATGTATTTGATACATTTGTAAGAAACATGTCAATACCGCCGCCTTGCGGCAATCTTTTGTAGCATTTTTAAAAACACAAAAATAGATGCTTTCAAAAGCTATCAAAAGAGATATCTGCGATGAAATTCCGACAAAAAATAAGAATTCTAGGGGCAAAAGTAGTTAACAGTATACCAATTCTGATACTTTTTTGAACGATTGTTTTAAAATTTTGTGTAAAATTTAGTCACTGTTTACAATATTAGAAGTAAAAATAATGTTTTTGTAATAAGAAGGGGTATGGCTTAAATTCCATATAAAAGTGAAAGTTTTTAACTTTTCTTTAACTTCAGCATCCATATGCAAAAATCTTGTTAGCCAGATTTTTTTATCGCGAAATTGGTTAGTTTCTCAATATGTTAATTTGTTTTTTAAGTCCATTTCATTTTCCATCTCTACTTTTAAAAAATATAATCGCTGTAAATCGGTGAGGTATTAAATACATTTTTTTGGTCGGAATTGTTTTTGGTGGCAAGTTTCCATGTTACTAAATATTTAATTTTTAGATTCCTAGAACACAAAATGATCAGAAGCCACTGTTGTCTTGTTACATTTTACATATTTAAGAGATTCAATGTAGGCTGTATACACACTTTAAGATGTAGAAGAAAATCAATGGTCGCGATTTAATCGCGTATTATTTTTGCTTCACTGTAGGCCTCAGGATATATGTTCGTGAATTTGAGCAATATACCTTTAAGTACCACATTGCTATCATACATCAATGTGTCTTTCGAAGGTGAACAAGTGAAAAATGACACAAATAGGCTTGCTTGTTTTTTAAATGGCACAAAAATGGCTATATATTTTTCTCGCAAAATTTGCACACATATTAAGAACATGTTTATCTAAAATTTTGATATGGCGCTTCTCGATGCGTTTGTTAGTTAATGAGTTATAGGAAGACAAATATTAAAAATGCAGAATTTTGACCCTTTTTTCATTTTTTTTGTTAGTTTTTCTCAATTTGTCGAAGAACCAAACATTTAATCGGGAAGCGCCATATCAAATTTTTAGATATCGATAGTAGCTATCTGTACGTAAAATTTGGTCTCAAAATCTTTATCCGCTTTTGTGCCATTTTAAATGCAAATTTTATACTTTTTTCACTCCTGCATTATCTTTTATACATATCTTTTCTCTAAGTGTACTGATGTTTTTTTTATGGTGATGAAATCTTTTACACTTATCTAACTATACAAATTTAAAAAAGTATAATTTATGACCTATTAAGAAAGTTACAGCGCAAAATTTGCTTCTAGTTTAAAAGCCAAAATTATAGAAAACACCGTGTATTTCAGGAACCAAAATAGCTTGGGCCATTTTATGTAGCACCAAGGATAGCTAAATGTGTGTCTGAAAAAATTTATATAAATTCATGTGATTATCTTGAAATTTAAAAACCTACTTATTTTGATATATTGCTAATTATAGTTACCAAAATTTCGTATTGAAATGTTAAGCGTGTGTGGCTAAGAAAAAGGATGTCTAAACATAACTTTGAATATTTAATAATGGATTTGAATTTTTAATATATCTTAAATTTATTATTAACCCATTGTTAAATGGTGTTAATGATCCCATGAAGTGGGTTTAGGTTGTAAATAATTCTAAAATGTAGAATTATTTAGAACCTATAGAACTCAAGGAAAACATTTCAAAATTTTGTCTATAAATAGAGTGACTCCAAAGACTGCAATAACTACAGGGGTATAAACACTTCTTACAATACAGAGCAAACTACTTACTTACTTACTTAAATGGCCTATATTTACAACTTGTTAAGGTCAAAGTTTTAGAATTCCATGTGCTTCGATCTTCTGCGTTATTCAATAATTTCGTAGGACAAGCTTTAAAGAACTTTCTTCTACTTAGTTTTTCCATTGAAGTTTCGGACGTACTCTCCTTGCATTAAGGTTTCCGTTTTTTTCTAATTTTGGATAGCGAGGTTACTAGCAAGACTTCCTAACCCATAGTGGGAGAACACGCGACACTTATTAGCTCACTGCTTAAAAGGATGTTAAGGTAGCTATGCAGCAGTTAAGTCCACAGTTGAGATGAGGGATAGACCAAGATAAGTCTGTTCTTACCAAATTAAGACCAACCAGAATCTTTGTTTGGTATCCAACATACCCTACATCACCTTCATTACCCTAAATATTAAGTCGAGTAATTTTGAACAGAACATCCGATGCAATTTCCTCTACACTCCGCGAAGATCAGTTTGGGTTTACGTTTTATCCTCGTCATCGACAACATAATGCGCACGGCTCTGAATGGTAGACACGGTATCCAATGGACACACTTTAAACAATATAGAATATACTAATGATATATGTCTTCTAAGCCAAAGCTGGGGTTATCTTCAAGAAAATACTAACGCAGCTGGGCATGATCAATATTTCCAAGGCAAAGAATATGTCGACACACTTCAACGTGAATAGCGAGGTTATTGGATGTGTAGATACCTTTAATCATCTTGGAAGTTTGGTATCTACAAGACCCCCCATCTCTAGATGAAGGCTGTCTGGAGGTATACACTGACGGATCGATGTCAAAGATAGGCGTAGGGGGCTTTTTCATCCCACTTTTAGGAAAGGAAATTTGTTTTAGATTCCCTGATCAATGTAGTGTTCTCCAATCCGAGATATCGGCTATATATAAAGCTGTCAAATGGTTGAGATACCACTGAATATACGACAGGGATATTCGTTTCTGTATCGACAGTCAGGTTGCCATTAAATCCCTATCTAATGTCCACACGACGTCTGTTCTTACCCGCGAATGCCGGGCATCTCTTAACGAGATGGCGAGACATCTCTTAACGACATGGCAAGATCGAACTCTTCGGGGTACCCGGGCACAACAACATACCTGGTAACTCCACCGCGGACAAACTTGCTAAATCCGGTGCTCTCCTGAGTCAGGATAACATCGAATTTACGGGCTTACCGCTATCTGCCTGCAAATCAATAACATGGCCCACTTTCAATACTAAACGTTTAAATTGCTTGGTAACTCTACCTCGCCGCAGACTTCGCAAACTTATCTCAATCCTCACAGGTCATTGCGTTTTTGGGCTGCATGTCAGAAGACTTAATCTTCAATTCCATGACTACTATCGTAGTTGTCATACCACAGAAGAGGAGGAGACAGTAACTCATCTTCTCTGCCACTGCCCCCCCCCCCCCGTATTTTCAATTTCAAGGGCTCTCTATCTGGGAGCAGCCTCTCACTGATAGCCTGGAATAACTATCTTTGTTCTTTTCTTCCAGTCTATCCCTTGCAGGTACCACAAAGGGACCGCTTTTAGGACCCAAGTGACGCTGACCTTATATCGGCTGCCTGCCTACCCTAACTTAAACTACAAAAGATGGCGCTGACGAGGATATTGAATGGTGCATTGATAAGTCAAAATCTACATTCGGCATTCTCCCTACTATTTGGAAATATCGGCAACATTAACAACAACTAAGTTATGAGTATACAACTCGAAAGTCAAGTCCATCCTGCAGTACGACTGCGAAACTTGGAAACAAATGCTATCGATAAACGCCTACAAACCTTTGTAAAGAAATGCTTAAGGCAAATCCTTAATATATGGTGGCCGAATCGCATAAGAAATGAAGATTTACCAAAAACGACAAACCAAATTCCTGCTTCTATAGAGGTATGTGAACAGAAATGTCGGTGGATAGATCACACAATTCAAAGACCAATTACCAACATTGCTCGGAAAGCGGCTGTCGTGTTGTTGTACCTGCTAGACCGTGGAAAAGTTCAATTGATGCGGAGTTGCAAGCAGCCGACTATTCATGGAATTTGTGCCTAACATTCGCAAAAGAGTTCGTAATAAAAGGATTGTTGAGGTTCTATTCTCCACCGGAAGTCAAAAATAACAGAAGAAGCCTTTAAACTGAATTGGAATTGGAGAAAGATCATTAGCGATCTTACATATTAAGTTGAGTTATTATAAAACACGGATACGCTAGATATATATATAAGGTAAAAGAATGATTCTAAAAATTTTCGTTACAAAAATAGAAATTTATAAATTGAACCTTTTCGATTTTGTTTAAACTTAAAATATACATATATTCTCCTCTTGTCTCCGGATTTTATGGTGTAAAAGCCAGCTTCATATCTTATATCGTTAAGATTCTATAGACTCCCAAAGTTGAACGTCTCGGGTGATTTTGTGAAAAATTGGCAATATTTAGGACTCAATAACTCTTCAACGCGTTGTCAGATTTTAATAAATTAGATGCCATTGGAAAAGCTTTTAATTCTTCTTTTAGATTATAGAATAAAATGTATCTATTATCCCTTTTCAAGGACCTTATTATTAAAAATATCCTTTATTCTTGAATGTGCTGAAAAATGGTCCTTTAATTTTCTATATTTTTTTACAATAAATGGGCAACTAAGTTGACTTTGTTGAGTAATAATTTTTCTGAACTGATTTTTCTTTATCAACACACAAAATTTTCGACAAAATTTTTGTGCAAAAACAATACTTACGAGTTATTATCTGTTTACCTTCATTAAAACCCTATTCTTACTTTAAACTAATCAGGTCTGGTTTTCGAGATATTAAGCATTTTATGTTTTTGCTAGAAGGTTTTTGGGAAATTTGTTGAATAGTGGGAAGTGGTTCTTTAACATCTTCAATATTTTTCAGGTTCTGATATCTTCAGAAGTTGTGCTTTCGTTTAAGTATAACAGCAGTTTTATATCTGCATGTATGTATGCTTTCAATTCTTCAGTTTTGACCGGCGTAGTTTAAAGAACAGCAACTCAATTTAATTTTTGGATTTTTAAACGCAAGCTAGACACTTTATTATTTCAAACAGAGCTTCGAAAGGCTTAATTAAATATTAGCTTAATTCCTAGGAATTCAAAAATGATTTAACAATACCTTAAGTTTAATTCCCATAAAACAATTAAAAAAAATGTGTTGATTTTTAATTCATAGTGAATTGATTCACATGGGAATTTAAAATAAACTTGAATGAATAAAATGTTTCTTCATTCCTCTACTCCAATTTGAATTAACATTTTTTATTCTTAATTAAAACCAGTCCAAATTGAATTAAAATATTTTTTGATAATTCATTTTGTGCAAATCATTAGGGTGGATATAAACTAAAGATACTTGATTTCAAATCAAAAACTTAAATTCTGACTTTTTCGAGGGAAAACTATACCACTCATTGAATAAAAGTATATCAAACCAAAAAACGAAAATTGAAGTTTTAATTTATAGGGTATTATTATATCAAGTGCGATATACATTGTTTGTAAAAACCCTAGATATAAAATAGAACAAAATTTATCATAACCTATTAAAATATTCTTATGTTTTATCAGAAAGCATACACATTTAATAAAAGTATGCATGTATTCTTTAATGTTCGTTCAAAAAAACGGAACTACCCTAATGTGGCTATTTCTCCGCAAACTTGTGTATATTTTGCATTTATTTGTTAAACTATAACTTTTAAAAGATATTTAGATATGCAGGAATATAGTAATATTAATGGTCCTTCGTTTATAATGACCTAATCTTTACCAGAAATTCAATCAGTGAAGGAATCTGCTTAATTAAAAATTTTTTCTTAAAAAATTTATAAAAATAATTTGTTTTTTGTGACATTAGTTTTTGTAAATACATACATATACATGTAAAATGTGCTAATATGTAAGAGAATATTATCTCTGGTTTTGTTGTGTTGCTGCGAAATAGTGGATTTTATATGTTTTCGAATCTGGATGAGATTATAGATTATGTGTACAAAAAATCTTTAGTTTTATGTGTATCTATATTTTATTTTAAATAGTTTTTCTGATCTTATGACCAATAACAAAGAATTTTTTTATTTTCTTTAAATTTCGCCTAAGTCAACTTAATAAACTTTTGAATTTTTCCACAAAAATGTTATTTGTATATGCCCTACAGGTCTAAAAAACATTAGTCCCTTAGCAGGAAGATATATTACATAGCTGAGATACATACACAATTATGATGGAATTAGAATAAAATTACAAAATTTAGTACAATTAGAAAATGTAAATATACATATGTATGTATGTATGTCGATAATGAATAAATCACATTTTAATCGTATGACTTTTCATACATGTTTTTTAGACAAACCAAGTCCACGGTTTTGTTAAAATCGAGATGGAAATCATCTCAGCTTTAAAACCCTTTTTTAACCCAATAACTTAAGAAAGAGTCATTTCTTTATCATCTAAAATGGGGACTTTTTTTCATGGGTATTAAATGATATTTAATCCCTAATGCAATCCTGAAACTTATTTTATGGTTAAGGACTTGTTTCGTTGAGATTTATTTTATTCCGCTCTTTTATAGGTATTATATATTTTGGAACTGTAAGGTTCGTTTGAATACATTTATTTTTGTATGCCTTTACAAAATGATTTGTTTATAAAATTTTTAATTATTTTTGTATAAGATTAAGAATTGAAATAATTTAAATTAAATCTAACTGATTTTAAATTCCCTAAGAATTAATTCTTAAAAGTTAAGGCTTATGACTTGATTCAGGTGAATGTATTATGGGAATGATATAAACACTAAAATAAATTTGATTTTAAAATATGGAATTAGGAATTGAGCCTTTCGAACCTCTGATTTCAAATAAGCTTTTAGAATCTAAATAGCTTATTTTAAATAATAATGTATCTAGTTTATCGTTGACTAGTTCCAGAAATATAAAAAAAAAGAATTTGAATTTTGTTTATAAAAATTTTATGTTTTTTCTAACTATTATAAAAGTTGTTGTGTATGTTTTAAGATATCCAGACATCAAAAGAAGTTTGAGTCTAAAGACCTATTCCAAATTAAACTAACCTAATATTTAATGGGTTAAATGAAATATCTAATAGATATTTAGTTGCACGATTTCAATTAATTTTCATTTAACTTAAGATCAATTTTCAATATTTAAACTATTTAATTACTTTATTAAATAATTTGGTATTTATAAAAATGTTAGTTGAGACCGGTTCACTTCGCAGGCCCAAATTTATGAATAATTAAGATTTTAATTTTAATTTTTGGACGAATATATCCGATATCTTTTAAATCATAAAATATATCGATTAACATTTTACCGATTAACTGCATTTGTTTTATGCAGACTAAGTTATTCGGCACTTAAAGTTAAAAAGGAAATTACAAATTTATGTATAGAAATATGTGGGGTTTATATAACTAAAGAGGCTGACAATTGAGTGAAATTTACATGTATTTTATTTTTGTTACAATATTTAAACACATGTAAATTTCATTCAATCGTCTCCTGCTTGAGTTATATAGAATCTACAATAGAATCTTGTGTAAATTTTAAAACCCAGTTTATTAACTTCATTAGCACTTTTTATGTACTCGGTCTGTCTGTTTTGTTAATCGTGTATGTATTTCAATTATTTAAAATATTTGATTTTTCATTTAAAAAATCATTGATTTTTTTAAATCAATAATTTTTGTGATAATTATTAAATGTTTAACAAAAACATTTATTGCTTTAAAATTGGTTTAAAAACAGAGTTAAAAAACAATTTTTAAATAAATTCTAAAAAAACAAATAATCACTAAAGATAAAAATTAAAGCAAATAAAAATGTTACTGATCTTGTTGGGGTTTTATGTCTAATCAAAAAATATGTTACCAATAATCGGCTAAATCTTTAGTCTGGCAAAATTTTTATTATGCGGAACAAATTTTTAATTTTAGACATAAAAAATTCAGAATAAATAAACGACTTTATGGGAAAATTTTAGCTTTTAATTATAATAAAAACTAGTAAGAAAGTGCTATAGTCGGTCAAGCCCGACCATACAATACCCTGCACCACTAAGGTCAAAGGTGTTATTTTCTGTATAGAGATAAATATTTGCTAAATTTTGCCATCATACAAACATTTTCTCAAAACTTATATATTTAAGCTGTTTCCGTCATTTGGACTTATATGAGAGCTAGGGTCAAATGTGGACCGATTATCTCGAAATTTGGCAAATTGA
Source organism: Stomorhina lunata (assembly GCA_933228675.1). NCBI lineage: Eukaryota > Metazoa > Arthropoda > Insecta > Diptera > Rhiniidae > Stomorhina > Stomorhina lunata. Next base: position 138,711,310 of record OW121741.1, on the reverse strand, counting down.
TTACAGTTATTACAAAAATTATGTGTGCAAAAAATAAACTTTAAATCCTCATTATCTTTAGATTTACAAGCGTTTTAGTGATTTTTGTCTTATTTAGTGCGTTTTAAAGAAGATTTTGTATGGGAGCTATGGTCAAATGTGGACCGATTTCTACGAAATTTGGTACAGTGATTTTAGTTTACAAAAGCAGTATTTGTTTTAAATTTCATGAAACAATATTTATATTTGTATCCAATATATCAATTCCGGGAAGTGGGACATATGGAAGGTCCATAAATAATGGACCGATTTTGACGAATTTCAATTTCAATGGCCCCAGATCAAAAAGATGATCTGTGCCAAATTTCATCAAATTATCTTTAAAAATGCGATCTGTAGTTTGATTTCCAAGGTTTACATGGGGGTCCAGCCAGCCAGCCAGACGGACGGGCATCGCTAAATCGACTCAGAAAGTGATTTTAAGCCTATTGGTATAATAAAAGGTGGGCCTAAGACAAATATTTCTATGCGTTACATACATCAGCACGAACTTATAATACCCTTTCCACCTATGGGGGTGAAGGGTATAAATATTAATTAACATTTAATTAGTGTTATTTCAATTTATTTAAATTTACTATTAAATTCACAATTAAGTTAATAAATTAGTTTAGTTAATTTGTTATTAACTTTTTAGGTTAATAAGACAATTTTTTTTATTAAATGTCAATTATTGTTATAATAAATTTAAAATTCATTACTTTTGTTGTTGTATTGGAGCTGTTGAAAATCAAATGAATTCGTTCAAAATGACAAATGTTGAATTTAACATTGAAAGAAAGAGTATTAGAGCCATAAACTTGAAAAATTGCTTAATTAATTAGTTAATATAAAAAATATTTATGTTTTTTTTTTATCACCTGAAATACAAACAAATTTATACCGAAAATGCCTTTGTTGATCTTGCAAAAATTATTTATGAACTTCATTAGAAAAAGAGATCAATAAATTTGATCTTACTCGATCGAATTTCATTAAATTAATTCATTTAAATATTTTGAAAATAACAAAATATTTATGTTAGCAATTAAATTGTGGCATAAATTATAATGTTTACGGTTATAATTTATAATTTTAAAGTTTTTATTTGTTTCAAATTAAAAAATATCAAAGTAAGCAAAAGTATGACTGATTTAAAACAACAAACTCAGATGCCGGATCTTATATGTATATCAAACAATTTTTATTGAACATTTTTCGAAAAATTGTTTCTACAAAAAGTTTTTGTATCGCAAAATTTTCAACATTTTAGTTTCTATCCAAAATTTTTCTATAAAAATTTTGAATATTTCTAAATAAAATTTAATATCTAAAATTTTTTTATGAATAATTGTAATATCGAAATTTTTTTAAATTTCACACTCATCAGGTTTACTTGATGAAGCTTATCTTCAAATTTTTTTTTTGAAACTGCATTTACGTTCTCACACGAACATCTTCTTCATCAGCTTTTATTTTATTTTCCTTTAATTTCATACAAATTTTTAAAATATTCTTTAACTTGATAGCATAGGTTAGGTTAGATTCTGTCAGCTTTTTTTTCATACAAACTCAAGACTTGATGAGCCAAACCTGACTGGTGTTAAAGAAGACTTAGACCATTTTTCTACCGAAATTTTTTTCTTTAAAAAATTTTCTGTAAAAATTTCCGTTTTTTTTTAAATTTCATGATGAAAAATTTTAATATCAAAAATTTTACTATAAAAATTTTGTTTCTATGGAAAATTTAAAGAAAATTTTTCTGTGAAAATTTCTAATAACAAAATTTTTTTATCAAAAGTTTTAGTATCATCAATTTTTGTTTAAAAAATTTTAATATCAAAAAAATTTCTATAAAATTTTTTGAAAATTTGTTTATAAGAAAATTTGAAATTTTTTTTATAAAATCATTTTTTTTTTAAATAACAACTTATAAGAAATTTTTTAGAATTTAAAAAAAATTAATTTTGAAATTTTTTTTCTATAAAAAATTTAGAGTTTTGGAAATTTTTCTTAAAAAAATTTTAAACATTTTAAATCGAAAATTTTACTACGAAAAATTTGAATATCAAAAATTTTACTATGAAAAATTTCAATATCGAATATTTTACTATGAAAAAATTTAAAATCGAAAATTTTCTATAGAAAAATTTTAATGTCCAAAATATAAAAAAAAAATTTTGAGTTTTAGAAATTTTTCTTTAAAAACTTTTAAAAATTTAAATATCGAAAATTTTACTATGAAAAATTTTAATATCAAAAATTTTACTATGAAAGATTTTAATATCGAAAATTTTACCATGTAAAAGTTTAAAATGGAAAATTTTTTTTATAGAAAAATTTTAATATCCAAAATTTGTCTATGCAAAATTTTAATAATATAAATTTTAATATCTAAAATTTTTTCTATGGAAATTTTAAAGAAAATTTTCTATAAAAAATTATTATAACGAAAATTTTTCTATCAAAATTGTTAGTTTCATATATTTTTATTTAAAAAATTTTAATATCATTTTTATAAAATTTTTCTATAAGAAAATTTGAATTTGTAAAATTTTTTTATATAAAAAAATTTTTCAATGAAAAATTTTGTTTTAAAATAACGACTTATAAGAAATTTTTTAGATATATCTAAAAAAAAAAATCATTTCAAATTTTTTTCTATAAAATATTTTGAGTTTTGGAAATTTTTCTTTAAAAAATTTAAAAAAATTTAATATTGAAAATTTTACTATAAAAATTTTCAATATCAATAAATTTACTATGAAAAATTTCAATATCGAATATTTTGCTATGAAAAAATTTAAAATCGAAAATTTTTCTATGTATCCAAAATTTTTTAATAATATAAATTTTAATATCTAAAATTTTTTCTATTAAAAATTAAAAAAAAAATTCAAATTATGAAAAATTCAAATAACCAAAATTTGTCTATCAAAAGTTTTATTTATGTAGGGTTCATGTAACTCAAGCGTCTGACGATTGAGTGAAATTTACATGTGTTTTGTTTTTGTAACAAAAACAAAATACATGTAAATTTCACTCAATTGTCAGACGCTTGAGTTACATAAACCCTACATTAGTATCATAAATTTTTATTTAAAAAATTTGAATATCAAAAAAAAAATTCTATAAAATTTTTCTATAAAAAAATTTTATTTTTTTTTCATAAAAAGGAAACTTTTATATTGAAAAATTTTCTTATAAGAAATTTTTTAAAAATTTCCTAAAAAAATTAATTTCTATAAAAAATTTTGAGTTTTAGAAATTTTTCTTAAAAAAATGTAAAAATCGAAAAATTTTAATATCGAAAATTTTACCATGAAATAATTTAAAATTTTCTATAGAAAAATTTTAATATTGGAAATTTTTCTATGCAAAATTTTAATAACATAAATTTTTCAAATATTTTAGTGATAAATTTTTACATGAAAAAAATTCTATAAAAATTTTGGAAAAATTTTCTCTAAAAAATTTGAATTTGAAAAATTTTTATATAAAAGAATAATTTTAATATAATACAAAAAAAAAAAAATTTAAATGAAAATTTGAATATATAAAATTTTCTCTAAAAACTACAACTTTTCAGATTTTTTTTAAACTTTCCTAAAAAAATTTTAATTTCAAATTTTTCTAAAAAAATATTTAAATTTTTTAAATTTTTTTAATTCAAATTTTCAAATTTTATAAACCTTTTTATGAAACTTTTTATGAAAAATTTTAATATCGAACATTTTACTATAAAGAAATTTAAAATTTTTCTATAAAAAGATTTCAATTAAAGATTTTTTTATGCAAAATCATATATTTTGAAATGAAATATTTTAATATAGAAAAATTTTCTATAAAAATTTTTATGAAAAAAATGCTGAAAATTTTTCTACACAAAATTTTAAAATTTTCTATGAAAAATTTTTAAAATTTTTATATAAAAAATTTATTTATGTAAAATATTTATATGAAGATAAAATTGAATTTTTTAATATTTTCGATTTTACTATGAAAAAATTTAAAATTTTTCTAAAAAAAGATTTCAATTAAAAATTTGTCTATGCAAAATTTTAATATCGAAAAATTTTCTATAAAAATTTTTGAAAAAAATACTGAAAATTTATACAAAATTATTTCTTCAAATATTTGTTTAGTGTGATCATACAGAGCAATTCATTTATTTAAAACACTTAAAAGTGTTGCATGGTTTAAGGATCATTGAAAATCAACTATGAATTTTGTGTTGCCTAACGCATCAATTAGACGTTTTTTTTAACGGAAAATATTTTTGAATATTTAAATACTTCGTCATTCTTTTAGTATTTATTGCACAGTAGATGATTTTGAAAATATAACAAACTTAGTTTGTTTCACATTTTACTGTCAGAGTTAAAACCCATCCTACTTGTGTTTCACAAAAGTGGACTAAGTTAGGTTAAACAGAGACACTTGGGTCCAAAAAATGGTCCCTTTGTCTTAAAATATTTCTAGACTCCTAGAATCCCAGCCACCCAGATGAAAAACTTTTTAGTCTCTTTCTCCTCATTATTGTGACAACTCCTACAGTACTCGTTACTGTTAGAAACATTTTTTTAATGTTTTCTATTTTGAATTTCAATGTAAATTCAATATCAAATTAGTTTGAATAATTTGTTGAATATGAAAATATTTTTTCATATTAGTTTTTCAGAAATTTTCATACATGAAATAAGTTTTTATTAATAAATATCTTTTTATATAAGAAATAATATTCGGGAATTTTAACAAAGGTTATGGGCCCCAATAGCCTAGGAATCGAAGAAACAGAACATAGTGGCGTTGAGTTCTATGGAGGCAGAATATATAGCGATGTGCCAAGCTGCTAAAGAAATAAGCTTCTATAGAAGTTTGCTTGACGAGCTTAAATTTAAAAATTTGATTCAAAGTCCAATTATGTAATTATTTAATTGATGATAGAATTTACATTGAGGAGGCGTTTGTTAGAAACATTTTAATGTTTTCTATTTTGAATTTCAATGTAAATTCAATATCAAATTAGTTTGAATAATTTGTTGAATATGAAAATATTTTTTCATATTAGTTTGTCAGAAATTTTCATACATGAAATAAGTTTTTATTAATAAATATCTTTTTATATAAGAAATTTTAACAGTTACACTAAAGGTTAAGCCCTGTAAGGGTTGAATTAAAGTTGCGAAGTTTGAGGCAAGGTAGGGATTCCAAACTTGTTGAACGCTTATTATAGTGGTTTATAGTGCACCAAGATTCTATTAACAAGTTTATTCAGAGCAACATTATGTTCTTTTGAGGTACGCAGAAGAGTTAAACTTTTTAAAAGACCATCGTATTAAGGGATGCTCACTAGATAGGGATTTTATGACTGCCTGATTATCAATATCCTTACAACGTAGAGGATTTGTCATAGTGGAGAGAAATGAATATGCAGTAGTCCAAGTTGTTAGGGATATTGTACGTGCTTAACCGGATTGCCAAATATAGGGCTATTTGTTGAGCCATCAATACGGCCGATAGGTGACTAACTAAAAAACTAAAATTGCAGAGTAAGTTGTAGAAGGAAACTAACTTAGGCCTGTTTTAAATAATTTGACTATATGGCTGGAGCAGATATTAGGGAAGTAATAGAGATTTCGCTAATGAGCATTCGTGGCCAGGCTGTCAAGATTTCAGCCGAAAATAAATTGAAAACAAATTTAATATTTTTATTATTATATTTATTAATTCTATAAATATATGTATACATAAATTTTTTTCAATCATTTTTGTTTAATTAAGATACATAGTTCTTCTTCACATACATAAACGTATATAATATTAGCCACTTATTTGAATAATTTTCACAAATATTTAATAATATCAATTTAAAAATGTTAAGTGCAAAATATCTAAATATGTATACATTTAAATAAATTTTTAAAGTCAAAATTTATTTTTTTTTTCTAATTTATAATCAAAAAAAAAAAAAAGAAATTACGAAAAATATAAACATTTTTATATGAATTAATAAAAAACAACTTAAAATTAATAAGGATTCTTTTGGATAAACTAAAAAAATATAAAAAATTAACTAAAAATAATCACAAAACGATATTAAATTTAAATTATTTGGTAGATTATAAAAAAAACTTATAATTATTAAATGTTTAATAGTAGTGTTTTAAATGTTTGTTTGGTGGTTAGTTAATTTGTTTAAGGAATGTGTATGGTAAAAAGTTTATATACCCCCTAAGGAAAGGTAATCAAATTTCGATAATTATGTTCAGGAGTACAACTGATGAATTGTCGTTTATGATGTGGTCATAAATTTGGACCTACATGAGCCACATTATATAAAAAAGAACTCATCAGAGCATCGATAACATTTTACAAACTTTTTCAATAATTTTTTTTTTGTTCAAGTACCAAAATTTATAGGAGATTGAACATTTAATGTGCAATAAAATTTTGTTAATTGGGTGTTATGGATAAAACGATTCCTTTAACAATATTAATTAATATTAAGTTAATTATACTATAGATGTGATGTTTTTTGTTAACTATTTGCATATAACTCATAATTATTATGTGCGTGAAATGCAAATATTTTTAAATTTGGTTAATGCCTTAAATGAAAGATTCAAATGTGTATGAAGAAATGTGCGTTTGTTTGTTTCTTTTTGTAATGAAAATGAATGTTAAGATTGAGGTTAGACAAATTTTCGAATTTCGAAAATTTTTCTTATATTTGTTGGCTGGTTGAAAAATTTATTTTATGATATTTTTCAATATGCTCTCGATTTTCTGCAACGATTTCTCTTCCACCAAGAATGTACGGTGATTGCCTTCGACAGTCAAAACGTTAACAGATTTCTGACAGACCTTTAATATCGGAAAAAAAGTCGTATATAAATAACAGATTTATCAAGTTTGAAAATCAATAAATGAAATTTACCTCATTTAGACCATAATCTTCTTCTAATTTGGCATAATTTTCAGTGGGTTTGACTAGAGTGACAGCACATGATACTTTTGCGGAGGGAACGTATTTATCGGCAGCCAACAATTTCTTATAGAATGAAGTTGCAGCTTGTATAATCTGTAATAATGTAAAAAAGTTAGTCTTACTCTTCTTTCAAAAATCATTTTAATTTTTCAACTTACCAATTCTTTAGGCTGTGTTATAACAGATGCCACGATTTCGGCACATTTAGTTACTTTGCTCTCCCATGTTTGTATATCCAGCAATATCTTGGCTACTAAACTGTAATCGATATTGGCCACCACCATTCCAAAATAGGCTAGACCGTAAGCTTCATTTTGATCGTCTGAAGAATTCAAACGTTGTTTGAAATTTGTGGTATACCAGTTAACATATTTGGGAGCACCATCTAACATCACTAAATCAGCACTTTCCTTCTTCATCTCAAGATGCTGCACCATTACGAATGCCACTAAGGCACCGAAAGAGTAGCCGGCAATAGCATATGGTCCCTTGGACTGAACTGTGCGTATTTGTTGTAAATAGAAATCGGCCAATGACCCAATGCTTTCCAGATTAGCGTCAGCTGTACATTGAAGACCATAGACAGGACAATCCAAGCGGGAAGCCAATTGTTTAAGGGCATCAGCGAAACCTTCAATTGGTGAAATCACAAAGAGAGGACGTTTCTTGGAGTCGGCAGGAGCAGCAGATTCTAGACGGACAATAGCTTGTGTGGGCATAAGTTCGGTGCTAAACACCATTTGGGTGCCATCGCCAAATGGACTTGGGCTGGGAGTTCTGTGTGCAGGGGAGGTGGGTGAAGCTGATGTTTCATTGCCATCGGCACTGCCACTAAGTTGTTTCAACTGGCCGAAAGTCAATTGTCTGATTTCTTGTGCTGACATCACAATATCAAAATTGCGTTCAAGTGTTTGTTTGATTTCAGCACCCATCAACGAATCCATACCCAAGTCAGCCAAGGAAGCGGAATCCTGGACATTTTTGGTGTCTCTCAAGCCTAAAATGTTGGCAACACAGGCTGTTAAACTCACACCACCCGATTGGTCAGATTTGCGTTTCTCAGCTACTACCATAGAGGCCAAGACCGGGTGGGGTTGCTGCAGGAAGAGGTCAATAGTCTGTAGGCACGATGTCATTCTTTGTGGCAATGTACCACCAATAACTGTGTCGTTGTCTCCCAAGTTTTCAATAACCAAACCAGTATCACCAATAGCACCCCATTGTATGGCTAAGCCAGGGAATCCACTGGCTTGTCTAGATTCGCAGATACGTTCCATGGCAGAGTTAGCAAGACCGTAATTAGTTTGGCCAATATTACCACGACCGCAAGACACACTAGAAAAGCATATGAAGTAATCCAATTCAGAGCACATGTCTCTTGAATATTGATCCAAATACTTGGTTCCTTGCACCTTGGACTCGCAAACAGTTTGATAATCTTTAACAGTTTGATCTTCTATCAAAGCATCTCTTAAAACAGCTGCCAAATTGAATATACCTCCTACTAAGGCCATGTTGTTGGCATTTTGTAGCAATTGTTGGCAACCCTTGGCACTGGTTACATCGCTGGTGTCGACCAACACTTTAACACCTCTCTCTTGCCATCTTCTGATCATAAGGGATTGATAGCCTGTCTTGATACCTGATCTAGAGGTGAGTACTACGTATTTGGCTCCTCTTGAAACCAACCAATTGGTAAGTTCTAAACCGAAACCGCCCAGACCGCCAACAATAATGTAACTCTTCTCGGGATGCATGTAGGTACGAGGTATGGCATTGACTAAACGAGCTGTAGGTTTAATCGTGTTGCGGCCGGTTTCTTCATCTCTGACCTTTACGACGACTTTGCCGATATGTTTGCCGGAAGCCATGAAACGGAAAGCAGATTCAATTTGGTGTTCGTTGAAAACAGAAGTAGGCAAAGGTCTAACTGCTCCTGATTTAATGCCTTCAGCAACTAATCTTACTACCTGGTTTTGCATCTCTTCTTCACCCTCCATGACGCTGTCCAAGAGTATACCATGGAATGAAGTGTTCTTTAAGAATACGGACATGCCCAAAGGAGAATTGTTGCTCAAATCGAATTTACCAATTTCCAGGAAACGTCCATTCAAGCCCAAACAGCGTACGGAAGCCTGAAGTTTCTCTTCGGCCAAAGAGTTCAATACTAAATCTACACCACGTCCTTGGGTTTCACGCATAATCATTTGTTCGAATGAGCAGTCACGGGAATTTCCAATATGACTATCCTTCAGTTGGGGGAAGCGTTTCTTTAAGAATTCTCTCTTTTCTTTGCTGCCAACGGTGGTAAAGACGGTCAAGCCATGATGTAAGGCAATGGAGATGGCGGATTGACCCACACCACCAGAACCTGCATGAATCAAAACTTTCTCTCCCTTTTTCATTTGACCACGAACGACCAAAGCATAGTAGACGGTGGCATAAACACAAGGGACGGTTGAGGCTTCTTCCATAGTCCAGTTATCGGGAATTTCCCACATCATGTTCTTTGAGGCAATACATGTAGTGGCCATTGATTTGGCAGGCACCATAGCCATAATTCTACGTCCCTTCGAATCGCGACCGGCAAACTCCAAGCCCAATACACAATCCTGTTGGGCCAAATCACCTGGCAAAGCATCAGCTGAAAGTTTTCCAGAAGACAACATGACATCGCGGAAGTTAATAGGAGCATAATAAACAGTACACAACTCTGATTTATCATCCAACAAGCCAGTATTCATTTGAGGGGCTTCAATCCATTTCAAAGAAGCCAAATCACCCTTGGTTAAAGCATTTACATAGGCATGTTCTACCTGCAAAGTAGCCACATCAGTTTCCAATTTCAAGTGACGGAATGAGCCCCAAGCGGAATTCTTTAAAACATTGGAGATAAGATCTTTGGATAATTGGTCAGCATACAATTTAGTGGTGAGTGAGAATTTTGGAGCATTACTATCTTGTATGAACACCATACGGGCCAATTTGCCACCATTTTCATTTTTAATGCAGTTCATAAAACCAACAGCACCGAATAGCTCTTCACCTTGGCACACAATATAGATGTAACGTTCCACTTCTGCAGCCTTGGCCAAGGCTTGTTTAAGGTCATCTAACCAGTTGAAGTTGCTTTCAGTAACTTGTATGACAACAGATTCTCTCTGTTTCAAATCAACAGGTTTGCGAGCCATTACCAAAACTCTTGAGCCTCCTATGATCTGTTCAGACACTACAACTAAACCTGATTGATTTAATAATTGACGGCCTGATTTATCGTAAGATGTAGTCGATTCTTCAAAGATAAGGAAGCCATTATCTTTAATGGTAGATTTGCTATGTTCCAAAACAATAGTATCAGGTCTTGACAAAACATCCAAAGCATAAAGGAAATGACAGTTCTGCTCTACCGGTTCTTCTAGGATATTTTTAGATATAATGCGAACACCTGATTCGGAACCTAAAGCTGAAGCAATTGTTTCTTCATTGTTGTTATAAGTGGCAACAGCGACATCAGCGGTAATTGTAGGTTCTCCTTCAATGATTTGCAACAATTTAGCTGCCATAAGGACATCAGGATTGCGGCCATTAGCCAATTCAACACCTTTGATTTTGATGGCTCCTTGAGAGTTTTCAATTAAGGTGTGAAGAGCCACAGTTAAAGCCTGCAAGCGGGTCTTCTCTGAGTTTTCATGCAACTCAGCGTGGTTAATATTGGGTACGAAAGTGTAACGTTCTAAGGTAGGGGGATTTTGGTTGCTAGGTCTCTTAGATGCCAATGAAGCCTTTAAGCCTCTCATTTCTACACCTCCACTCTTGATAACATTAATATCGCCGTACATATAAACGGGGGCACTGTCTTCTTCTGACAATTTGGACATTTCTTCCAAATGCTTGGCTGGGTTAAGAACAGCCTTCTCAATACGGGTAGGCAGGTATAATTCCCTTAAATTTTTGCTTAAGATACTGAATTGCAACATAGTATCCATAAAGCTTATCCAGTTGCCAACCCACTGCAATTGACCGGCATTAGCTACTGTATCCGACTTGACAATTCCTCTGAATATACCAGAGTAATCGTAGCCACGTAGTCTTAATTCTTTGTAGACGTCATTGGTGTTTAATTCTTTGCCTAAAGTACTGGCAGTCAAAGCATCTAAAGGTAATTCTTCTCTTTCAATATCTTCTGGGATGGAGATTTTACCAGACACAGCTAAACTGCCACCTTCACAGATTTCAAAATTGCCAGTGCCATCGAAAAAGTTAAGTCCAAATTTGACTACACCTTCTTTGTTCAAAATAGTAGCTCTGTGGAATACGATATTTTCCATGATAACAGGGCACTTTTGATATTCCATACCCTTCATTTTAGCAAAAGTCATCCAGGCCAAAGTCATGTAACCAGTGGCTGGGAATAAAATTCTGCCATCGATGGTGTGTCCAGCCAAGAAGGCATCTTCTTCTTTGCCCAAATTGATTTCAATAACGGTTTCACCCGAAGTGGTTTCTTTTCCATATTTGGGAACAATCCATTTTTGTGAATGATCCCAACCAATTTTGGAGTTTAACATAGGGGTACCGCGACCCACGGGATATGAAATTGGTTTAAACATGGTCAACACTTGAGGTTGAGAGCCAGCAGCATAAAGTTTACCAATGTTCATCAACAAAAATTCATAATTGTTCTCATGACCACGCTTCACTAAACTGATGTTGGTGGCATCAGGACCCAAAGCTCTCTTCAAGATAGCTTGCAATAAACCAGTTGGGGCAATTTCAATAGCAATGGCGTTTTTAGGGATATGTTGTAAAGCTTCGTGGAACAATACGGGTGAAAGTAAATTGTTTACATGATAAGCAGCTGAAGATTGTTTAGCAATAGGTGTATTCCAGGCGGATTCGGGAATACTGGTACTAATCCATCTGCTGGTGCGGTTCTTGGCATTTGGAATAATTTTCTCTAAACTCTTGCGTAATTTTGGTCCAGCATCGGCTATGTATTTGCTGTGGAATGCATAACCAGATGATTTGACGGCCTTAGCGAAAACTTCTTGCGAGGAAAGTTCGGCTACTACAGCATCAATTGAAGCTTCTGGTCCGGAAATAGTACAGTTATCGGCGCTGTTGTGACATACGGGGAAACAATCGGCGGGCATACGTTTATGTGCTTCTTCCCAGTCTAAACCAATGGCAGCCATTTTGCCAGTGGGCAATTTGGTGTCTTGAATACTCTTTCCTCTCCAGTAAGCAGCCAAAACTGTTTGTTCGGGTGTGAAGCAGCCATCGGCATAAGCGCAACCTAATTCACCTACGGAATGACCAACAATGCCATCAGGCTTGATGTTAAGCGAGCTAAGAAGATCGGTCAAAGCAACCTGCATGGCGGCAATGGAGATAAAAGAGTTCAAAATATTCTCGAAACTTTGCTCGGTAGATTTGGTTAAAACATCTACCAAATCAATACCTTCGGGTCTTAAAGCTTCAGCGCATCTGTGGACAGAGTTGGCAAAAACTTCAAATTGCATAAGATCTTTAGCCATACTGGCCCATTGACTGCCCATGCCGGAGTAAATATACCAAACAGGACGATTTTCATCGTTAAACTCTAAAACTTCACGTTGCAAAGAACCTTTGTTGTCCATTACACAATAACCACGGTAGTAGTGAAGAGGAATGTTCTTAGAGTAGATATCGTTAATCAAAGCTAAGTATTCATCGTCATCTCTGTGGGATGTAGCATCTTCCAATAGTTCTTGTACAGCATCAAAAGTACGTCCCGAGCAAACAACCATTTTTGGTGGTCCAACAGTAGGGGTGATTGCTTTGGGTTTTGGATTGGATTTTAAAATTACGTGAGCATTAGCACCGCCGAATCCGAAAGAGTTGATACCTACAATACCACCGTCCCAGGGAAGATTTTTATCAACCACCTTTAAGCGACCATCCACCAAGCCATATAGATCAGGATTGGGACTTTTGTAATGTAAATTAGCTGGAATAACGCCTTCTTCCATGGCAATCAATACTTTGGCAATTGAACAAACACCAGAAGCTGGTTCCGAATGACCCATGTTGGACTTAACGGAACCAATTAGTAAAGGAGTTTTACGGTTCTTGCAGAAGAAGTCGGTAATAGAGTTGATTTCTTGAGGATCACCTACTTTAGTGCCAGTACCGTGAGCTTCAACATAGGCCACGCTGTTGGGATCCAAGTTAATTTCCTCATAGGTTTCTCTTATCAAACGATTTTGCATTCTTCCATCGGGATAAGTAATCCCTTGCTCTTTATAGCCGTCAGTATTGGTGCGAACATTCAAAATTGTAGCATAAACACGTTTGGACTGACTGGTCTTTTGCAAAAAGATGACCACACAACCATCAGATCTTACATAACCATTGCCAGACTCATCAAAAGCTTTGCACATACCATCCGGACTTAACATGTTAAGGCGCTTGAATTGCAAAGACATCGTGGGCTTCAAAATAACACCCAAACCAGCAACGATTGCAGAATCACACTTTCCATCCTGCATATCCGAGAAGGCCTGCTCCAAGGCATACAACGAACTAGAACAAGCGGTATCAACACTGTAACTGGGACCCTTAAAGTCAAAAGTAAAGGAAACGCGATTGGCGAACATAGCTCTGGCACAACCAGTCAAACCATAACCATTAACACGATCTTGATCGGCTGTCCAGTACTGCTCGGTTTCTGAAGTCGAAACACCAACATAAACACCAGTACGAGAACCTCTAATTTCCGAGGGATTTACACCAGCATCAATGATGGCCTCATAAGTACATTCCAACAACATTCTCATTTGAGGATCCATGCATTCGGCTTGTTTTTGATGTACACTAAAGAATTGCTGATCGAAATGTTCCAAATCTTCATCTTTGATTTTACCCAAACGGTCGGGTAAACCGTACAAGCCTTTCTCCCATCTTCTGGGATCATCATTTACCATGTCCACACCCTCAAAAAGATTCTTTTTGAATTCATCAATATTGGAACTTTCTGGCAGACGACCAGAGAAACCACTTATAGCTATATCGCTATTAATCATGGCACCACCAGAACGTGAACCGAAACGGTCGTGAGTAACATTATGTTCAGCGTTCTCGTTTATAACACCATCGGCAAAACGGGCAGGCATATTGTTGATTTGATTATTAGAACTGTTGTCGTTTGAATTATATGAATTTCCGTTTAATAACAGGGACGATGAGACGGTTGTCGATGACTCTTTCGCTACTACTATCTGATCAGTTTCGCCGTTTTCGTATTGTTGCGGGAGATCCTGTTGCGTTGGCGTAGAATTTCGTTGCTGTTTATTGCGACGCTTTTTACGACGATTTGCTGATTTTCCTTTATTACCAGTTTTTTGCTGAGATGAAGGCGATGATGATGAATTGACGTTATTTTGGCTGTTGACTGAATGTTGTTGCGTTTGATGAACAGTTTGTAGGTGATTAATCTTATTCTCGGTTTTCAACAGTTTGAAAGAGACCTGGAATAGGAAGAAATTTATAGGTTAATTAATAGATGTTAAATAATTAATTTTATGTACAGTTTATGGGGGTATATGATGTCGTGTGTGCTTTATTGATTTTTGATAATAAGTTTACACTAATTAAAAGTAAACCAATATTTGAAACAAATATACATAAGCATAATGTGTACATAATTGTTTTCAACGATTCAAAATAACGATAATATCGGTAACAATATACCTATTAAATTTTTTAGCGATAGTAAAACTTTGATTTAGCTTGACTATAATATGTAATGTTGGTCTTAGTAACACCACAAAAAACCCTTTTAGCAATTCAATAAGAACGTAATATAATCGGGTAAGCTTACAACGCTAAAACTTGTCATCATCAAAAATTTTCTCGAGATTTATTTACATTCATTTTTTGCAATGGGGTTATAGGAGCTATGGTAAAATGTGGATCATTATCTTAAGGGATAGACAGACATCGTTTTTTGGGCAGTTTTAACCGTACGGATCTAACTGCCCGGTTAAAACTGCTAGTGAGCGGGCAAAAACCGACTCATATAAAATTAATTTTAATATAACGAAACTTATATAACATCACAATAAGTCAGTTAAAATTGGACATCGTAAAATGGGTCTCAAAATAATAACATATGTACATCTGCAAGAACTTTGAATACCTTTCTCACTTCTTTTATGGTGTGTAGGGTATAACAATTTACTACGAACCTTCGTTTCTTTGCTCTAAAAAGCGTATTTTAACTGTATGATAGAGGTAATGTTTTTTTACTTGCTTTAAAAATATTTCCGTTCCATTTCCTGCTTGAAAAGGGTTAAAAAAGCTTTTATTCTCTTTTATTACTTAAACAAAATAGAAGAGAGTTTTTCTAAATTTATCTCTTAAATACATTTTCATTTCACTTTGTTTTGCTTCTTTCTTTCTGCCGTTATTAGACATCGGTTGTTATGTTTTTTTCTATAGAGATATTTGTTTATCTTTTTGTGCTTTTTTAGTGTGAAGTAACCGGAATTGAAACGTTAGTATACATTGTGAAAATCAGGTGATTTTTGGACTAACTTCAATGTTATGGCTTTCTTTATACATTTGATGTAATTCATGTACTTGAGTATGTTTGTATGTACAGATAAAACAGTAAAAATATATCTGTATATGGAGAAAAGAGAGCTTTTATTATGTTGTATTTGTAATGAGCAAAATAGACGCTATAATCATGATGTAGGTTTTTTTTTATATGGCATGATTTTTAGTTTGTAAACGCGATGATGCCGGCATAATTTTATTTCTGCTTGTGTTTTCTCATATGTAGATTTTTTGCGAATTTAAGTGTGCAGATTAAATTATAATACATAATAGAACAGGGATTTAAAACGAATCAAAAGTACACTACAAGTTAAATTGTACACTACAACTCTACATACCCCCCAAGAAAACGATCTCTGTAAAATATTTAGATAAAAAAGTATAATACCCATCTATACAACTATATTATAGTAGTATTCCTTGTAATAAATTAAAAAAAATACAAACATAAATGGCCTGTTCCACCATCTCAAAAGAATGCTTTCTTTCTTATCCTATACGAAAGAAATTTGTTTTTCGTTTCATTAACTTTATTTTATGCGAAAGATAAGTCGAAAAACAAGTCGAAAGAAAACGTAAGTATTTTCATACAAATTTCAGCAATACGAAAGCATTGCTGAAAGGCTTCAAAATAGTGAAACCAAAATTAATTCGAATTCGAGTTACTCACTTTCTTTCGAAATCGTGAAACAGGCTATAAGTTTAAATTTTAAATAAACGTTTATTAAAAAAATTAAACAAATTCACTTTTCAATGCACAGAAAAGTATTATACTCCCAATGTTGACTAACGGTACTATTCCAAAAAAAGAACCTTACACGTGTTTTGAAACTGCATTTTAATACTTCATGCGTTTTAATAATTCTTTAAAAAGATTTTCGATCAGACGCGTACAGTTTGCGGTAGCAATGAATCCAAAAGTGAAAGAAATTAGAATTTGCTAAAAAGCATATAAATAAGTGCGAAAACTTCTGGAAAAATCTAGTCTTTAGCGATTAAAGTAATTTTAACTTATTTGAGTACGACGGGAAACAAAAAGTTTGGCGCAAAAAGAACTTAATGGCTACAGTAAAACATAGAGGCGGCTCTGTTATGGTGTCGTATTGTATATCGGCGGCTGGAGTTTTCAATTTAGTTTTTATTGAGGTAACAATGGATCGGTATGTGTATTTAAACGTTTTGAAAGATAATATGCAGGAATCTGCATCCAAAATAGGTCTTTCTGGAAGGTGGTACTTTCAACAGGACATACATTGTCCTGTAACTGTACATACAAACATACCTACATTAGCGTTAAAATAAAAAAATCTCTAAATAAAGGCCTTTCTATGGTTTAAAAATCATGTTAGTCTACAGCTGTGGACTTTTCAACACGACAACGCTTCAATACATACTGCCCGTGTGGTAAAATCGAGGTTAAAGTCCAAAAATGTACTAACTTACTTAAATTACATATATTTACAGCTAGTAAAGGTCAAAGGTCGAGCATATTTTAGAAATCTACGCGCTTCGATCTTGTCCACAGTAGAGATGAAGGATAAAAAAAATAAGTCTGGGCTGACGAAGTAAGACCAATCAGAACCGTTGCTTGGTATCCAACATCCCCTACATCATGTAAGCTTTTTGAATTTTTTACCATACTCGCCCAACCTTAATGTAATAGTAAATGTTACGGGATGACTGTCCAGAAAATTTTACGAGTCTAAAAAAGGTAGATATTATTTTTTTCAATGATACCTATATACATTTGCAAATGTCATTGTGTTGCCATATGTATAAAGAAAAGTAGTTACCCTACATTTAAGAAAATTTTAGTAGAGATATTTAAATATGGGCTAAAAAAAATAATTTTGTAAAAAGGGGTCAAAAGTCGCGCAATATTAAAAAAGGTCGTAAAAAGTGTCATGAAAAAGTTACAAATTGCGACTTTAGTCCCATAACGGTAACGCTGACCTACATAGTATATAAACTGCTGTTATAATAGACAATTAGCAAAAATGTTACAAATGTAGGCAGCCGAGCACAAAAACGTAACTCATCCCTATGTTACCAATCGCCTACAATCACCCTACATACCTCTAATTAAAAAGTAAATTATCACACACATTTCGCATTATATTGCTAAGTTTATGCATACATAAGTTATTTGTTTGCCTCACTGTTGTTGTGCAAAATTTCTCTTGAAACAACAAATCAAAATCTAACCAAAATACATACATACTTACATAGGTACATATGTACGTGTTTGTAGTGAAAAAGATAAGGTGGCGTGATTAAATATTTTCAAGTTCAATGTGAAAAAATAGCAAAGAAACTCCTCGTATGATTAATAAATTATCAACAAATTTTATTTTATTTTGTTTGGCTGTTTTTTTTTTGTTTAAATAGATGATGACACTTTCACATCAAACTGATAACAGCAGAAATGTGTAATTGACATTAATGTAAACATTTACATTTGTAAACATACGATGGCGTAATGGAATAGAGCAGACGAAATGCAAACAAATAGAGGAATTAACAAATTGTAGGATAAAACAGGTAAAAGTATATTTTAAATGTAAAATGTTTGCATAATTTTAAAATTTTTTGTTATTAGCTAGAATTCTTCAAATAATTCTGAAAAAAAAAACAGAAGAAAACTGCATGTCTTGGTTCTATATAAAACAGAGATGGAAATGTTATGTTCTTAAATAATGCTTATTTTTTCCTATAGGAAAAAAATTAAAGTTTATTGTTTTTTATTGAGCCTGATAAACCGATCTTATTGGGTAGGTCTAAACATAATATCCCTCAGGGGTTGAGCCCTAGTTATGCAAAGCATCTCGGAACTGAAGCGATGGAAAAAATGGATGAGTTCCAATTTAAAAACATGTTTTGCGTAAGAGTTTTTGGAAATGAGTTCCCCAGTGGGATTGTTTAGTACTCAAATAAGACAATATTAACCGAACTCTCACGTAAATCCGCCCTTGGAAGCACCTAAACGCTGATGAACTTCAAATTATTATAGCTGTAACTTTAGAGCAGAGAAGTTTTATGCAACTATAAGCCAGCATATTAAATTTTATAGGAATCGGTCCACAATTGACCATATAGCTCTCATATAAATCCATCAAATTTTAAACAAATTTAGTCCAAAGAATTTACCAACAAACCAACTATATTTATGAATTTAAAAATAATTAATGGTGGGTATATGAGATTCGGCACAGTCCACTATAACACTCTTACTTGTTGATTGTAAAAATATGTAGATATATACTGTTGATCTCATGTAGAAAGATCCTAACTCACACTTTTTTCGAAATTGATTTTTTCGCGATTCAAATGCCTGACAAAAATTTAAGGCATTTCTTATCAAAATTTGCGGTTATTTAAGTAATTTTCAAAAAGTCTAAAAAAATAAATTCCCATAATAAACATTCGATACCGAAAGATTTCTTATATAAAACTTTTCTTTAAAAAATATTCAATATCTAAAGGTAACTTTTGATATAAAAACCTTTTAACTAAAAACATTTCATATCGAAAGATTTCCGAAAAAAAAATTTTGTATAGGTATAAAACTTTCGATGCGGAAAGGTTTCCTATAATAAACTTTAGATATTGAAAGATTTTCTATGGAAAACTTTCGATATCAAAAGATTTCTTTTATAAAACTTTTTTCGTCTAAATATTTTGGATTGAAAACCTTTTATATCAACAGATTTCCTTAAGGGTACTTTTTATATCCAAAGCTTTCTACTAAAATCAATTCATATGAAGAACTTTCCAATATAATAATGCCAATATCTAAAGATTTCCTATATAAATCTTTCAATTTCGAAATTCTTCCTAACAATAAACTTTCAATATGGAAAGATTTTCTATAGAAAAAAAGCTCTTGGTTTCCTTCATAAAACTTTGAATATCGAAAGATTTCATATAGAAAACATTCCAAGTCAAACTTTCAATATCGAAAGCTTTCCTATAGAGAACTTTTAATATCAAAAGAGCTCTTGTAGAAAGCATTCGATAGCAAGCTTTCCTAAAGAAAACAGTCGCTATTTAAAACTTTCCTTAATATAATTTGTTTTGATTACTACAGAAAAAAGCCCTAAGTTACATTTATATTCTGAAATGAGAATACAAAAAGCCTTATCTTAATTTAGTTTTTTATATGTTTCAAATTTAAAAAATAGGTTTTAGAACCAAATTCGTCCTTCATTTTAATAATAATCTGCATCTAAAAAAAAAGTAAAATTTTGTCAATTACTGTTTTAAATCAGTTTTTAACTTCTCCTGCAAAGTTTTTAATATGCGAGTTAGAGCCTTTCTACATGAGACCAATGATACATACTTATTTATCAAAGATTTGAATCAAGTTATATCGAGAGCCATGGAATGATACAAATTTAAAACAATAAAACAACGATATGTCCTAGTATTCCAAGTAAATTCAATATCTCTAAAAATTCTTCTAAATATTTCCAGTTTATAAAATTAAAAAAACTATTTAACTTTCCATCCACGAAGAATATGAATGACCAAACGTTATCATATCGTTAAGTAAGTAAGTAAGTATCTACGTACATATTTTCAAAATCAAATTACCGGACTAAACACGTTTGGAAATTGTTCACATTTCTTAGCCGGCATATCTATCAGGCGATATAGAATTACGTCATGGAAAGCAAAAAATAGAACAAACAAAAAAATATTTCGTTTAGATAAAATAACGAATGAATAAAGGCGTTCAATTTTTTTTTGAAAGGAATTACCAAACGGCAGCAAAGACTTAATGAAGTCAACTACATACCATGAGTGCTAATACATATATTATCAAGTACACGTGTACCTATGTACATTTTGTTAAACACTTGTTTTATTTTACATAAAATTTTTATTTTTATTGATTAATTTTGAACTAGACCATAAAACAATAACATTTCGAATCAAAGTTCAAATAAAGTAATGGTCTGTCTAGGCGATTAAAAACTGAAATAAAAATCCAATTAATTGAATATTTAAATTTTGAAAAAAAAAAACATCAAGTACTTAATAAAATATGTATTAGGTAAAATGGTGACTTACGGTCTCATTTATAATTAATTTTTTTAATGACATAAATAATTAAACTTTTTTTCTTAACATTTGCATAACAAAATAAACAAAAAAGAAAGCTAAATAAATAATAAAATAGGTATAATCATGCTAAATAAATACTTGTAGGTATATCTCTATTGTATACACCACTCGAAAACGTATGTTTTGGATTTTTGAATATTAAAAGTTCCACCCATACATCGATTCGGAGCGTGATTGACAAAAATCATACGATCAAACATTTTTTTGTATACCTTTTCGAATTTTTTATTTGCATTTTCAACCGACACACGCTTTTCTGTTTTATATAGTTTCTTCCCATTTCTAAATAAAAATTATTATTTGTTTATTTTTGAGAGTTTAATAATTTCAAAAGAGAATTATAGAAATTTTGCACATTAATTAAAAGAGAGCGTTTTTTGTATATCTTTTTGAGTACATACTTTTAAAAAATCGTATGATTTTAAAATGCATAAAAATAAAAACCGAAATCTTGAAAGTTGAATGTATGAGTAATAATGTGGGAGAGTTATTAGTATTTCACTTCCAGCACAAATCCGACAAATATGGGTTAGCAACCATGTTTTTAGAATTCAACACAATGTAGGGGATATTAAGCGTGCCAGGGAAATTAGATAAGTTCTGATATTGGTATTAATAAGTTTTAGATATTTTGAGCTCATCTCTGTTTATATTTTCAAATATAAGTTCTCTACCGATTATGAAATCCAATTTACGAAAATGGACTGCAAAAAAAGTTCGGGAAAATATTAAAAAAAAAGTACTTTTAAAAAGTACCAAATTTTAAAGTTTTCCCTCAAACTGTTTTAAATGCTATAAAACCGAAGACCTGAGAATTGAAAGACAATCTGGATCAGGAAGTAAAAAGGTCTAAGAAATATTGTTAAGCAAAAAAAAAAGTCGAGTAATTCTTCGAAGAGCGCCTAATACATTGACCAGAAAAGCAGCTCTGAAATGCTCTATAAGTTTTGTCCACAGAGCCAAAGCCTATCGTTATTCTCAAGTAGAAAGGCCGTAACTCATACTTTTATCGAAATTGATTTTTTTTGTAATTCCAAGGCATTTAATCCACACACACCTCCTTACAAAAATTTAAGTAAATTTTTACCAAAATTAGCGGTTATTTAAGTAGTTTTCTAAAAAGCCCTAATTCGTAAAAAAAAAAATTATTTTTTAAAAGCCCTATTTCGCCAAATTATGTTTTGTTGCATCAACAAATAATAAAAAACTTTCGAATCTTAAAGATTTCGGTTAAATTTATAATGATTTGTTATATAAAATTTTTGTCGACAACATTTTTCGGATAGAAAACTTTCAATATTAAAAGCTTTCCTATAGGTAAATTTTAATATCTAAAACATTCCGCATCAAAAGCTTTCCAATTAAAAACTGTAAGTTCTTATTAAAGTTTTCTTAGATAAAACTTTCGATGTCGAAAGTTTTTCTGTAATAAACTTTCTATATCACAAGATTTCTCATATACAAAATTTGTCGTCAAAATATTTCAGATAGAAAACTTTTCCTATAGAATAATTTCAATATCAAAGCTTTTCTATAGATAACTTTTGATATAAGAAGCTTTCAACTAAAAATATTTAATATCAAAAGCTTTCTGGAAAAAAGATTTTCTATATAAAAAAACTTTCAATATTAAAAGCTTTCCTATAGGTAAATTTTAATTTCTAAAACTTTCTGCTAAAAACATTCCACATCAAAAGCGTTCCAATTAAAAACTGTAACTACTTATCTAAAGTTTTCTTATATAAAACTTTCGATGTCGAAAGGTTTTCTGTAATAAACTTTCGATATCGAAAGATTTTTTGTATAAAAAATTTGTCGTCAAAATATTTCAGATAGAAAACTTTTTATATAAAACTTTCCTATAGAAAAATATCAATATCAAAATCTTTTCCTAAAGATAACTTTAATATCTAAAACTTTCTAAAAAACTGTTTATATTAAAAATTCCTATATAAAACTTTTGATGTCAATAATAAACATTCGATACGAAAAGATTTCTTATATAAAACTTTCCTATAAAAAAATCTCAATATTAAAGCTTTCCTATAAGCAACTTTTGATATAAAAATCTTTTAACTTAAAACATTCCTTATAGAAAGCTTTCCGAAAAAAAAGATTTTCTATATAAAAATTTCGATGTCGAAGGGTTTCCTATAAAAAAAGTTTTGATATTAAAATATTTTCTATAGAAAACTTTCGATATCAAAAGATTTCTTATATAAAACTTTTGTCGTCAAAATGTTTTGGACTGAAAACCTTTTACGTCAACAGATTTTCTAAAGCTTACTTTTAATATAAAAATCTTTCTACTAAATTCATTCCATATCAGGAGCTTTCCAATATAAAAAATGCCAATATCTAAAGATTTCCTATATAAATCTTTCGAGCTTTCTAGTATCTAAAGACTTCCTATATAAATCTTTCGATTTTCAAATGATTTCTAATAATAAACTTTCAATATGAAAAGATTTCATATAGAAAAATTTTAATATGGAAAGCTTTCATATAGAAACAATATCGAAAGCTTTCCTATAGAAACAATATCAAAGCTTTCCTATAGAAAACTTTTAATACCGAGAGATCTCTTGCAGAAAGCATTCGCTATCGAAAGCTTTCCTATAGAGAACATTCGCTAGTAAAGCTTTTATATAGAAAACTTTCGATATCAAAAGATTTCTTATATAAAACTTTTGTCGTAAAAATATTTCGGATTGAAACCCTTTTATATCAACAGATTTTCTAAAGGTTACGTTTAATATAAAAAGCTTTCTACTAAATTCATTCCATATCAGAAATATCGAAAGCTTTCCTATAGAAAACTTTTAATACCGAAAGATCTCTTGTAGAAAGCATTCGCTATCGAAAGCTTTCCTATAGAAAGCTTTCGCTATCGAAAGCTTTCCTATAGAAAACATTCGCTAGTAAAGCTTTCCTTAAATAATAAGTAAAGCTTTCCTTAATAAAATTTGTTTTGATCACCACAGAAAAAAGCTCTGAAATAAGAATACAAAAAGCTCTATCTCAATTTAGTTTTTTATATGTTTAAAATTTAAAAAAAATATATAAAAAATATTTACCTAATCTGAACTTAGCTTATGTAACGACATACATTCGTCACAATTTCGATGTTAACTGTTAAAATTTCTTTTGTTATATTTTTTAATGTTTATACTCATTTTAATTTTAAATTGTTAATTTTCTTCATTATTACTCTACCATTTTCGTAAACTATTTTTAAAAAGTTTTCGCAAAAACTAACAATAAAACACAAAAGTTCATTGGCTTGTGGAATTATGATTTTTTTTCCTAGTACAAAAGTAAATTTTTTTTTTTTTGATTTGAATTTCTCTTTAAGCTGTAGTAGCATCATCATTTATTTCACTGCAAATCACGCCACCTTTATATATTACTATAAAGCTGATCTGATCGTCGCGACGATAGAGAGAGAGAGTGTTGATCGTATTTTAAATATTGTATGTATTGAATTGATTAACAACTGATATTTTTATTTCCAATAACTATAATCGATAATAATAATGAAATGTGAAATGCACTTAAAGATAACAAATGAATAAAATCTATTTATTTAAATTGCTAAGGGCAAATGGTGGCGTAATTGATGGTTAAGGAAGAAATCAATTATAGAAGTTTTGTAAGTTATCCCTTTTGCGTTTTTAGTGTTAATTAGTTTTGGTTTATGAAGTCCTATAAAAAAATTATTACAATAACATATGATGAAACCTTATGAGTTTTGATATAAATAATAAAGGATATTCAGGTCATAAAGACCAAAGGGCATTCACGTCACCTTTAAATATGCAAAATTGCACATTTAAGCTAAATTGAACAGAAGATTTAACATAAGTAAAGCTATGCATTTTTTCTAAATTAACCCCCTAATTCATAAACGAATTATAAAATAATCAAAGTTTTATAGGTAGTAGGAATTTTGTATGGAAAATTTTAATTGTGAATTAGGGGGTAAATCTTAAGTGCTATTTCTAAAGTCATAAGTTTTACAAATTTTTAAAATTTTTCCACTTTGAAAAATTTATTGCAGTTAAATTCCACTGTCTTTTCCTTATCAGCGAAAGACAATTGTTTTTGTCTGGATTCGATTTTTTATTTTATTTTTTAAAATTATTACGAAATAAGCAACGTGTTAAGATTATTCAATTTTTTCGAGATTATTTTTAAAGATTTGTACCAGTAAAAGTCAAATTTTTAAACATAACAACGATAACGATGCTTATCCCTATACACTAGAAATTTTGATTTTGTTAACACTGATTTAATAATACCTTAATTTGGCACTAAACGAATTCCTACAGGTTTAAAATCAAGTCCAAACAACAGATAAAACAGATAATATAAATAAATTGAAAAGTTTTGAATAGTCTCATTAAAGAAACAGAGATTATCTGGCATGTCACTAATTCCTCTCGGAATTGAAACTATTCTATAGACTCCAACATTTTTGAAAAGCTCTGAAACGTTACGAAATACGATTTTTTTCAATTCAAATCAGTAAGTCTTTATTTCTTTTAACCAATAACACTGAAATGGAAGTGGTTTCAATGCGAAAAAAAAATTGAAAAAAAAGAAGAAGCAAAATACGCAATTCATTCCACTTCCGAACGAAATTGAATTCTGTGAGTTCGACAAAAAAAAAAAAAAATTAAACCAAATTAAAGATATGATATCAGTTAAAAGGACAAAAGCCAAAATTTTAATTCGATTCGCGTCGATCGATTTAAAAACGATCGGTTTCCATTACATACCTGTGTAACTATATCTTTGTTTCAATAAGCAACACTGAATTATTAAAGAAATTATTCAAATAATGAAAAATTAAAAGAGAAAAACTTCTTCTTCTTCTGTTATCCTTGACTCCCAGTGGAGCATAGGGCATCAATAAAAAAGAAAAACAAAGAAACTTAATTCTATTCCACTTTGAAAAAAAATCGTTTAGTTTTTCTATATAAGAAAATTATTCCACTTTCTAGCGGAATTGAGTTCTGTGACATTTCTGTATGGATATAGAGACTTTAGGTTCGAACACTAAATCTAAAATTTTTCAATTCTATTACCTATAAAAAATCTATATTATATTATTATAACTATCATTTTTGCAATAATTATCTCGCAAAACTGGAGGGAATTCCTGTGCACGATATTTTCGAGTGGCCGACCAATTATTATCAATCTGAAGTACTTGAAGTGATTCATTTATGGCCAATTGAATGAAATTGCTGATAAAAATCACAACATATGATTTCTTATGGAATTGTTATCATATAATTGAGCTTTTATTATCTAAAATCAAATAATTGCAGGAAATTTTTAAAATCGAACGTTTGAAAAATGATTGATGGATTTTCTTTACATTTTTTTAATCTTCACAGAAAAATATCTTCATATAAAATTCTTCGTTAAAATTTCTTTTTATCAAAATTTTTTTTTACATTTAATTTAAAGAAAGTTTTCATTAAAAAATATTTTTGAAAAAAATTTGCATCATAAAAATTTTTATGGAAAGTTTCGTTATAATAATTGCACTGTGATTGACGAGACATATCTATCAAAAAAAAAAATTCGGACGTGATGTTTTGTATGGGTCCATTATCTGGGGTACCTTCTATATAAAAGGTTTCCATGAATCGATTTTTTCGCAGCCTAAAGGTATGCTCCACAATTATTAAAAAAAAATTTAGGTATATTTTATATATGGGAGGTACCCGAAACAATCGACCGAATTAAACCAAATTCCGTAAACATTATTCCTGTTCCAAATTTCATTGAATTATTTTCAAATTTTCGACTTTTTTTATTATAACATGGTAAGGGTTCCCCGAACAAAAAATTCAAATATCTTCCTTATCTCAGCTAACATAGAAAAATGAATACCTCCAATGAAATCAGAGTGGCCGAATCATCATTGGTAGATATATCTCATCTCTATTTCATTTTCACACTAGTACAGTGTTATTTTTTTATATTTAAAATTTTCGATAAAAGTTTTTAAACAAAAATTTTTTGTTAAGATTTTTTTTTTTAACTTAAGTTAAGAAGTTTTTTTTTTTCTATAACAAAATTAGTTATAGAAAGTTTTTCTTAAACTTTAAATTTCTTATAATTTTTTTTTTAAATTTGTTATAAAAAATTTTTCGTTTGAAATTTTGTTGTAAAAATTTTAGTTTAAAATTTTTTTTGTAAAAATTTTTGTTTGAAATTTTGTTGTAAAAATTTTTGTTTAAAATTTTGTTGTAAAAATTTTTTTGTAAACATTTTTTGTTTGAAATTTTCTTGTAGACATTTTTGTTATAAAAATTTTCGTTATAGAAAATGTTAGTCAAAAATTTGATTGTATTCAATTTTTTCTTAAAAAATTAGTTCTAAATATTTTTCATTCAAAATTTTTTTTAATAATTTTGGGCTTAAGTCTAGTTTACGTGAACTTCACCGATCTTAAAAATTTCTTTAGCCCATAAAGAACTTTTAATTTTGAGAACATTAGTATAAAAAGAAACTTCTGATATAAATCGACATATCACCCTTAATTTTGGACCAAAAGTAACGAAATGTATATCATATGAAAGTGCTCCAAAATATCTTTCAGATGAGACAATTTTTTATCTTCCATTAACCCATTAAGGAACTATTAAAAAAAATATTTAATTTTATTATTGGTTTTTGTACAAAAATGTCCATATCTCGAAAACTGATATTTATGACGTAAAGCTTAAGGTGCACTTGACACAGATATTGTTACACTTGGTCTTGGCTAAATTTTGCCATCATACAAACATTTTCTCAAAACTTATACCTATATTTAAACAGTTTTCGTCATTTGAACTTATATGAGAGCTAGGGTCAAATGTGGATCGATTATCTCGAAATTAGGCAAATTAATTACAGTTGTTACAAAAATTGTGTATGCAAAAAATAAACTTAAAATTCTCATTATCTTTAGATTTACGAGCGTTTTAGTGACTTTTTTTTCTCATTTAGTGCGTTTTTAAAGAAGAGTTTGTATGGGAGTTATGGTCAAATGTGGAAATTTGGTACAGTGATTTAAGTTTACATAAGCAATACCTATTTGTTTTAAATTTCATGAAAAAATATTGATATTTGTGGCCAATATATCAATTCGGCAAGTGGGACCTATGGGAGGTACCATAAATTGTGGACCAATTTTGAAGAATTTCAATAGCCTTGGTCCCATTATCAAGAAAATGATCTGTGCCAAATTTCATCAAATTATCTTTAGAATTGCGACCTGAAGTTTGATTACAAGCCAGCCAGCCAGACGGACGGGCGGACATTATTAAATCGACTCAGAAAGTGATTCTAAGCCTATTGGTATATTAACCTATACCACCTATAGTGGTGAAGGGTATACAAATTCAAAAAATCGGTGCAGTTCATCTGAACTAGACTTGTTCCAAATTTTGTTTAATTAAAGAAAATATTTCCTGAACAATTTTTTTTTTACTAATTTTTCTTTAATAATTTTCCATTTGATCAAAAGATACTTTCGATTTTTCATTCTTTTGAATACCAACCGACTACCATCATCATCATCATTTATTATGAACAATTATATTGATTATTCGACCAAATATAAGAAAATTAAATAGAAAAGAAAATTACACATCAATTTTTTACAATTTACAAAAAACAAAAAAAGAAAACAGGTGGTATCCAAGGGAAGGTGGAGTGAATATTTTTAATACTCTACAATATAAGAACAATAAATAAAGGTGAAAGAAAAAGGAACGTAATTCAAATATTTGCTTTTACCGGTGGAAAGTACCAACGACATACATTTGTTAAATTTTGTTTGTTGAAGACAAATTTAGGTTTTTTATTTTTTTGCAAGGACACACCTAAATGTCATAAAACAGTTCGGCATAATATCAGATGTTTTACTCAAAGGACTTGAACACATAAGCTCACACACACATTCTCACTTACATATATAAACTTTCCCAACACATATTTACTTGGGTAGGTTGAGGGTTAAGTACATTTCCCAGCAGTTGGAAATTAAAGGAAAGTTTAGAGATGTTAAATAGTTTATATTTAGTGAAAGGGCTTATTGACCCCTTTTAAAGGTAAATTCGCGAACTGACTTTAACATAATACAAATGTCCAAAATCGCTTGTTTCTTTACCAGTTTGAAAGACGTTTGTACAATTTGAACTGTTGGGTTTGTATATAAATGAATGTGTGTATTTTGTATGGACGGATGGATGGTTTGGTTGGTTGTTTGTTTGGATGAATACATACCTTAAAATCAGGCGACTTTTCTAAACGTATGAACTAGCTTGTTCTTGCTGCTATTTAAGTGTTGTTGGCAGACAAAGTCCTTTAAGGGCTTTTGTTCCGGTAGTTTGTTAAAGTTGATGTATTATTAGATTGAAAAAACTAACCAAAGAGTGCTATACCGTAGGTCCAGTAAAGTAAAGCACAAAGAATTTAGTTAATTTAACAAAAAATAAACTTCAACCAGATTTTTGTTTGAATAAAGCAAAAATTTTCAAAATATTTTGAAATTTGTGTTTAAAATTATTTTTCAAAATTGTCTTGTGTTTAAATTTTAACTTGTTTTTATTTTTGAATTCTTTTTTTATTGAAATTCTTTTATTTTAAAACACTTTTTTATTGTTTTTGTTTGATTTAATATAGCGGTTTTTTAAAAATACCGTTACTTTTTTATTGCAGTTTTAATATTTTTTATTATAATAATAAATGGTAGTTATATTAATTATCCTCAAATTAGTTTTCAATTCAATTTTGAATAGCGCTTTTTAAGTCAAGATCCTTTTTTTTCTCAATTTCAATACGTCTATCCGTTATGAACTGTCAGTGAAGACTAATTTGAAAATGCTAATGTTAGCTCACATTTAACCCACTGAAAAATGAAAAAAATTGGTCTGAAAATCTATTTGAAACAGAACATTGTCGTGTCACTACGACTCGAGTAGAAGAAGCAACAGCAAAAGCTGAGAAAAAGCTGCAAACGCAAATAAAACAACAACGACAAACACATGCATAAAACCAACGAAAATATACAAAATAGCAGACAAAAAATTTGCAACAACAGATGATATGATGATGATGATGATGTGAAAAGAAATGGAATTGTGTATTTTTTTAACCTAACAACAACAACATAAGAAATCCACCCGATATACACAAAAAAACACATCAGGCGACTAAATGTATAGGTAAGTATGAGTATTTGTGCTTTTTCTTACACATAAAAGTTTTTGTTGTAAATTTAGTTGAGTGGAACACTGTAAAAATGAAACACGCCGGCTGTTTCATTCCAGAGAGCAACAAAGGAAGCAACATTTTAAGAGAATATATGTTAGCACAGAGAAGAAGTAGAATAAACAAAAATGAAAAATGGTAGAGCAACCGTTACTTTTTTTATTATTTAAATATTTACTAACATTTAATATGAAGATGAAGTATTTACACTGTAAACTTTACAGAGACATTGTCGTAATAGAAAAATAAATAACCTTCCGTCCAGAATTTTTGGCGCTTATTTTAAATATGATAAAATTGTAAATTCCAAGTAATATCGTGTTTTTTAAAAGTGTAGGATATTTATACCCTTCACCACCATAGGTGGAAAGGGTATTATAAGTTTGTGCTGATGTATGTAATACATAAAAATATTTGTCTTATACCCAACTTTTAGTATACCAATAGGCTTAGAATCACTTTCTGAGTCGATTTAGCGATGTCAGTCCGTCCGTCCGTCCGTCTAGCTATTCGGCTGGCTTTCTGGCAAAACAAAAAATTTTTGAAATGAAAAATTTTCCTTAAAAAATTTTTGAAACAAATAATTATTTATACAGAATTTTAAAAACGTAAAAAATTCTATAAAAAAATTTTAAAACGAAAAATTTTTTTTTAAACAAAAAATTTTCCATAAAAGTTTTTAAAACAAAAATTTTCTATAAAAAATTTTCTACACAAATTTTTTGAAACAAAGAATAAAAAAATTTTAAAACTTTTTAAAAGTTTTCTATAAAAAATTTCTATACAAAAAATTTTAAACAAAAAAATTTCTAAAAACAAATTAAACTATTTTTAAAATAAAAAATTTAAGAAGCAAAAATTTCTATAAAAAATTTAAAAACGAAAAATTTTCTTTAAAAATTTTTTAAAACGAAAATTTTCAATAAAAAATTTTTGAAACAAAAAATTTTTGAAACGGATAATTTTCAATAAAAAATTTTTGAAACAAAAAATTTTTTAAACGAAAATTTTTCTTTAAAAAATTTTGAAAACAAAAAATTTTTGAAATGAAAAATTTTCTATAAAAAAATTTTGAAACAAAAAATTATTTATGCAGAATTTTAAAAACGTAAAATATTCTATAAAAAAAAATTTAAAACGAAAAATTTTTTTGAAACGAAAAATTTTTAAAACAAAAATTCTCTATTAAAAATTTTCTATACGAAATTTTTGAAACAAAGAATAAAAAAATTTTAAAACTTTTTGAAAGTTTTCTATACAAAATTTCTATACAAAAATTTTTAAGCAAAAAAATTTCTAAAAACAAAAATAAAAAATGTTAGAAGCAAAAATTTCTATAAAAGAATTAAAAAACGAAAAATTTTCTTTTAAAATTTTTTAAAACGAAAATTTTCTTAAAAAAATTTTAAAACAACAAATTTTATACAATTTTTTTTTAAAGGAAAAACAATTTTCTATAATAATTTTTAAAACTAAAAATTTTCTTAAAAAATGTAAATATTATTCAATGTAAATATTATTCAAAAAGAAGAGTATTCGCATTTGATCCCAAATCTGTTACATTTATTTATTAATGTAACAGACCAATTTATTGATAAAAAGCCAAAAAAAATAAATTTTCTTTTAAAAATTTTTTAAAGCGAAAATTTTTTCTTTTAATTTTCTATAAACATTTTTAAAGACGAAAATTTTTTATGAAAATTGAAAAAAAATTAACAAAAATTTTTATGAAAATTCATGTTGGACCTAAAATTTACTTTATGAAATTTACTTAATCGTAAAATTTCCCTTTTATCTAAATACTTTTGATTTTTTTGTCAAAATCACTTCAAAATATTTTTCAGATACAAATTGAAAATTTAAGTTTCTTCTTGATTTTAATTTATTTAAGAAATAAAATTATAAATGGATTTTAAAAATTCGAAATTGTTACCGCATATCCTGGAGACGCTCAGCTATAAACCGAATTTCTGTAAGTAACTCTTGAAATTTGAGATTAGTTTCAGGAATTAAACTTTTCTTTTCCCTCTCAGGCGAAACATATGAAAATCTTTGTGAAGAAATTGATTATGTAATGTCTTCACAAAATATGGCTAAGGGCAAAGATGGTAGTACCCTCGGAACGGAATTAAAGAAGGCTTATGATTTGGGTAAAAATTTAGGTGTTTTAACTTTGACGGACGACATGGTAAGGGTACCATTCGATATACGTGAAGGACCTAAGGCGCCTGAAAAAAAGGTTAAGACTGTCTTAACTAGAATAAATATTAAATTAAATATTTTTTATTAAAAATAGTCAAAATCAAGGTCTTTAGCTAAAGATAAAATGAACTTAACAATGCCAGACCATCCTAGTCGTACTACATACACTCTAAAACGAAGTCTTAAACGGGGTGGACAAAGAAGACGTTCAAAACATGGTAGCCGTTCCAGACGTCGTGGTAGCCGTTCCAGACGTCGTCGTTCTTAATTTTTGTTTGGTTTAAAGGATATTTGACGATTTTTTTATTAAGTCTTAAAAATTCTTTGTTTTTTATTATTAGTATGATTGTTTTTATGTCATCATTTTGTATTTTGAAGAGCTGTTTATTCATAAAATTGTTTATTATACCATTAACAATTTATTTACTTTTTATCATGACTTTTTATTTAAACAAATAATGTTTAGGATCATTTATATTTTTATTATACCCTTCACCACCATAGGTGGAAAGGGTATTATAAGTTTGTGCTGATGTATGTATATATGTATATATAATTCCCCGACAACATTCCTATTGGAACAAGGGGTACTTCTCTCAGACAATGAGCTTCATCCGATTCTATTTTTAGACTCATTGAAAGGGACCTACGTTTTAACGCCGGCTCCGAACGGCAAATGCATTAGTTAGAGAAGTTTTTCATAGCCTAATACTCAATAACCAGTGGCTAGCTGAGTCATGAGGTGAACCGCCGCTTTTTTTGAAAATTTATTTTTTCAAGTGAGTCTGGCCAGGGATCGAACTTGGGCCTCTGGTATGCTAGGCGGATGACTAACCTGCTATACCACGGCGGTTCACAACGTATGTAACGCAAAAAAATATTTGCCATAGACCCACCTTTTAGTATACCAATAGGCTTAGAATCACTTCCTGAGTCGATTTAGCGATGTCCGTCCGTCCGCCTGGACGGCTGGGGGGTTACTCTGTATCTCGATTCGAGAATAAAATTGTTCTAAAGATAATTAATTGTTTTGATAGTGGGACCATGGCTATTCAAATTCATCATTCAAATTCATCGTCAAAATCGGTCCATTATTTAGTACCTTCCATAGGTCTCAATTCCCGGAATTGATATATTGGCCACAAATATCAATATTTTTTCTTGAAATTTAAAACAAATATTGCTTATGTAAACTTAAATCACTGTATCAAATTTCCTTGAAAACGGTTCACATTTGACTATAGCTCCCATACAAACTCTTATATCAAAACGCACTTAATGAGACAAAAATCACTAAAACGCTCGTAAGTCTGAAGATAATGAGAATTTTAAGTTTATTTTTTGCATAATCGGTCCACATTTGACCCTATTTGACCCTAACGGAAACAGCATAAAAATATAAGTTTTGAGAAAATGTTTGTATGATGGCAAAATTTAGCAAATATTTGTCTTTATACAGGAAAAAACACCTTTGACCTTAGTGGTGAAGGGTATCGTATAGTCGGGCTTGACCCACTATAGCAATTTCTTACTTGTCTCTTAATAAATTTATGACGTTTTTATATGACGTTTTTTCCGTGCCTCGATTCAAAATTCGAACAATTTTACAGGCATGTCACGAATTCCGTTCGGAATTGAAACCATTCCGTAGTTGAATTCCGATCGAAATGGTTTTAGGTTCTATAGATTCCGAACAATTTTAAATGTCCAAAATCAGTACAAAATAAGATTTTTTTAATTGAAATTTTCAACTCTATCTTTGTTTTAACAAAAAACACTGATTATTTGAGGAAATTGTTCAAATATTGAATAAACAACTAAAAACATATGAATTCAATTCCACTTTGAAAATAGAAAGTGGTTTCATTCCGAAAAACTTTTTCGTTTTACTTTTTCAATAGAAGCAAAGTGCGGAATTCATTCCACTTCCGAACGGAATTGAGTTCTGTGACATGGCTGTTAGTTTCGAAATATTTTATTTCTATTAGAAATTCGGGGTAATCCGTCTGCTTCGGCCATCTGGACCACAGCAAACATATGTGTGTTAAGTGTCAAGACAAACGTGTTCTATAAATATACAAAAAGTACAAAAAGTCCGAAACTTATTTTCAATTTTTTTTTTCTCAAATTTAAGATTTTTGAAGATTTTTTCCTACTTATGTATATTACCATATATTTTGAAAACGACTAATGAAATTTTACTGAAACATACAGAACAAAATTGTCCTTAAAAAGTGCTAATACAAGCTTTTTGTGTGATCAAAGGTATTGGAGTTATTAACATCGCAATTTAAAAAAAATTTTTGTAAAATCACAAAATTTTAATTTTTTTAAAATTTATACTCATTCTTTAGAGCATTGACTACTGTAGGAGTTATCATGATCTGGAGCATAATACGCTCATTCACCTTCTCTGCCACTGTCCTTCTTATATCAGGACTTATCATCTGGGTAACTTTTCTGTACAATATATCTCAACTTTCGAACATTAACGTTCATGAATCAGACTCATTCATTGATAAACCATTGATCATAATTAGAGTATCGAATGTTTTATTTATTTTTCCATTAAAAACAAAAATTCCAAATTCTAGCTAAATTTAAAATTAGTAACCAAAACACTTTAAATTAATTGTGCAGATAATTATTATCAAAATTATTATTGTACAATCTAACAACCAAAATATTTTCTATTTTTATCAATTGTTTATGTTTGTGGATTTTCTATAAAAAAATTCCTTCACTAATATTTTTTGGTTATTTGCATGTCAACTGCAAAAAAAAACTAAAAATGGCCTAACAACAATTGCATGAGCCATTGAACTTTTGATCTTATCATTAAAATAAGTATTAAACCGTTGTCAGGAGAAGCCACACGCTCATATACCATCAAGAAAATGTGGATCCAAAACGACAGTAAGATCACCTAAGTAAGGAAAAAATACCGAACAAATTTTTTATTTACACAAATGAGTTTTTTTTTATTTCATCTAATTCCACTTTATTATATTTTCTTAATAAAAGCCAAAAAATTTCCTTAATTCTTAATTTTAGACTGATCAAACCCCTAATCTAAGTTCCAAAACCGAATAAACACGAATTATAATGTTATTAAAATCAACAATGTAAAGCAGCGTTGCAGACCAGATTGCCTGAACAGAATTACACACACACAAAAAACATAATTTTTGATAAAAATCTATTTTTACACGACATTTTTTGAAAAAATGTTTCGTATTAAAATTTTTTGTAGAACATTTGACGTATTAAAATTATTTATTGAAAATTTTTCGTATCAAAATTTTTTATACAAAATTTTTCGATAAAGATTTTTAAAAAATAATTTTTCGTATTAAAATTTTTTATCGAAAATTTTTCGTATTAATTTTTTTTTTAGAAAATTTTCCTATTTTAAATTAAATTAAATAATTTTTTTTTGAAAATTTTTTGTATTAAAGTTTTTATAAAAAATTTTTCTTCTAAAAGTTTTTAAAAAAATTTTTGTATATTTAAATTTTTTATAGAAATTTGTTTGCATTGAAAATTTTCGTGTAAAAATTTTTTGTAGAAAATTTTTCGTAGATTTTTTAAAGAAAATTTTTCGTATTAAAATTTTTATAGAAAATTTTTCGTATTAAAATTTTTTATAAAAAAGTTTTCGTATTAAAATATTTTATAGAAAATTTTTCGTATTAAAATTTTTTATAGAAAATTTTTCGTAATAAAATTTTCTCTAAAAAATTATTCTTATTAAAATTTTTTATAGAAAATTTTTCGCATTACAATTTGTTGATAGAAAATTTTTCGAATTAAAATTTTTTATAGAAAATTTTTCGTATTAAAATTTTTCTAAAAAATTTTTCTTATTAATATTTTTTATAAAAAATTTTTCGTATTCAAATTTTTTGAAGAATTTTTTTTTATATTTTTGCATAGAAAATGTTCGTATTAAAATTTTTGAGTTAAAATATTTTATAGAAAATTTTTCGTATTAAGATTTTTTAAAGAAAATTTTATTTGTATTAAAATTTTTTATAGAAAATTTTTCGTATTAAAATTTTTATAGAAAATTTTTCGTAATTAAATTTTTTATAGAAAAGTTTTCGTATTAAAATTTTTTATAGAAAATTTTTCGTATTAAAATTTTTTATAGAAAATTTTTCGTATTAAAAATTTTTATAGAAGATTTTTCGTATTAAAATTTTTTCTAGAAAATTTTTTGTATTAAAATTTTTTATAGAAAATTTTTCGTATTAAAATTTTTTATAGAAAATTTTTCGTATTAAAATTTTTTATAGAAAATTTTTCGTATTAAAATTTTTTATAGAAAATTTTTCGTATTAAAATTTTTTATAGAAAATTTTTCGTATTAAAATTTTTTATAGAAAATTTTTCGTATTAAAAATTTTTATAGAAAATTTTTCGTATTAAAATTTGTTGATAGAAAATTTTTTGTATTAAAATTTTTTATAGAAAATTTTTCGTATTAAAATTTGTTGATAGAAAATTTTTTGTATTAAAATTTTTTATAGAAAATTTTTCGTATTAAAATTTTTTATAGAAAATTTTTCGTATTAAAATTTTTTATAGTAAATTTTGCGTGTTAAAATTTCTTATAGTAAATTTTTCGTGTTAAAAATTTTTTATAGAAAGTTTTTTGTATTAAAAGTTTTTTAAAGAAAATTTTTCGTATTAAAAATTTTTTGTAGAAAATTTTTTGTATTAAAATATTTTATAGAAAATTTTTCGTATTAAAATTTTTTATAGAAAATTTTTCGTATTAAAATTTTTTATAGAAAATTTTTCGAATTAAAATTTTTTCTAAAAAATTTTTCGTATTAAAATTTTGTATAGAAAATTTTTCGCATTAAAATTTTTTATAGAAAATTTTTCGTATAAAAATTTTCTCTAAAAAATTATTCTTATTAAAATTTTTTATAGAAAATTTTTCGCATTAAAATTTGTTGATAGAAAATTTTTTGAATTAAAATTTTTTATAGAAAATTTTTCGTATTAAAATTTTTCTAAAAAATTTTTCTTATTAAAATTTTTTATAAAAAATTTTTCGTATTAATTAAATTTTTTATAGAAAAGTTTTCGTATTAAAATTTTTTATAGAAAATTTTTCGTATTAAAATTTTTTATAGAAAATTTTTCGTATTAAAAAATTTTATAGAAGATTTTTCGTATTAAAATTTTTTATAGAAAATTTTTTGTATTAAAATTTTTTATAGAAAATTTTTCGTATTAAAATTTTTTATAGAAAATTTTTCGTATTAAAATTTCTTATAGTAAATTTTGCGTGTTAAAATTTCTTATAGTAAATTTTTCGTAATTAAATTTTTTATAGAAAAGTTTTCGTATTAAAATTTTTTCTAGAAAATTTTTTGTATTAAAATTTTTTATAGAAAGTTTTTTGTATTAAAAGTTTTTTAAAGAAAATTTTTCGTATTAAAAATTTTTTATAGAAAATTTTTCGTATTACAATTTTTTTATAGAAAATTTTTCGTATTTGTTAATTTTTTTTAGAAAATTTTTCGTATTAAAATTTTTTATACAAAATTTTTCGTGTTAAAATTTTTTATAGAAAATTTTTCGTATTAAGATTTTTAAAAGAAAATTTTTCGTTTTAAAATTTTTTATAGAAAATTTTTCGTATTAAAATTTTTTCTAAAAGATTTTTCGTATTAAAATTTTTTATTAAAAATTTTTCGTATTACAATTAATATGGGAATTTTTTTGTAATAAAAATTTTCGTTTTCAAAAATTTTTTATAAAAAATTGTTCGTTTTAAAATTTTTATTAAAATTTTTTTCGTATTAAAATTTTCATTACATATGAATCTATTTGTCATATAATAATATAGGGTATATATACTTTTAGTATAATTCCATATAAATACCTACGATTTCATATCATGAAAGTATTATTAATGGTATTTCTCCACTCAGAGCACACGTGGATCGAGTGAACATTTCATGCAAAAGTCGTCAAGTAGTCGAATATGGTCTCATAGCTACGACTGACTTTTGTTATACTATATAGGAGGAATACATTCATAATATGAACATGATAAGTGTGGTACGATGATGAGATGATGAGTTTATAATAAGAAACATACGAGTACTCACATACAAAAAACTTTTGCTCATAATAATAAATTGTTTATTATTACTATTTTTATTTAATAATTTGTTTTTTTTTCTTTGCTTTAATTTTTTTGTTGAGATTAATGGGAATGATCACGCGACAAGGTAGCAAATACTTAAAATTATTAGAAGAAAATAAATGATAATATTTGTATGAACTCATGTACTAGAATCTTAGAAGTTTCGTTTGTTCATACAATCTTTCAACATTTGATTATTTCAAATTGTTATAAATTATAAATTAGCATTCGATAATTTAAGTGCATTTCTATTTTTTTTTGTTGCCATAGAGAAATTGCTAATTTTTCAATTTTTATTAGATGCGTGCTCAAGATATTGCATTAATAGATTTTTTTGTCTTTTTTGACTTGAATATGGAAATTTATAACATTTTAATTTTTTTTGTTAAACATAAAAATTTTTTTTATATAAAAGAAAATTTTATAAATTAACAAATATGCTTTATTTTAATAAATTTTACGTAAAATATTTCATCTTTTCACCTTTACTATAGATTAAATCGGTTAATTAGAGGAGAATTTTTTTAAATCAGAATAAAAATATTAACGTCAGAAAATTACAAAATATTTATTTCCTAACACTGGTCAACAGTTAAAATTACATTAAAGTTAAACCAAGCTATATACACTATATAAAAAAAACCCTAGAAACTTTAAATTTGTACAGAAAAAATTCCTATAAAAAGTAAATTTTTGAAAAATTTCCTATAAAAAGTAAATTTTTGAAAAATTTCCTATAAAAAGTAAATTTTTGAAAGATTTCCTATAAAAAGCAAATTTTTAAAAAATTTCCTATAAAAAGTAAATTTTTGAAAAATTTCCTATAAAAAGTAAATTTTTGAAAAATTTCCTATAAAAAGTAAATTTTTGAAAGATCTCCTATAAAAAGTAAATTTTTGAAAAATTTCCTATAAAAAGTAAATTTTTGAAAAATTTTCTATAGAAAGTAAATTTTGAAAAATTTCCTATAGAAAGTAAATTTTTGAAAAATTTCCTATAGAAAGTAAATTTTTGAAAAATTTCCTATAGAAAGTAAATTTTTGAAAAATTTCCTATAGAAAGTAAATTTTTGCAAAAAAATTTTTTTTTAAATTTCCTATAGAAAAGAAAATTTTTGAAAAATTTCCTATAGAAAGTAAATTTTTGAAAAATTTCCTATAGAAATTAAATTTTTGAAAAATTTCCTATAGAAAGTAAATTTTTGAAAAATTTCCTATAGAAAGTAAAATTTTTCAAAAATTTTTTTTTATTTCCTATAGAAAGTAAATTTTTTATAATATCCTATAAAAAGTAAATTTTTGAAAAATTTCCTATAAAAAGTAAATTTTTGAAAAATTTCCTTTAAAAAGTAAATTTTTTAAAAAAATTTCCTATAAAAAGTAAATTTTTGAAAAATTTCCTATAAAAAGTAAATTTTTTAAAAAATTTCCTATAAAAAGTAAATTTTTTAAAAATTTCCTATAAAAAGTAAATTTTTTGAAAAATTTCCTATAAAAAATAAATTTTTGAAAATAAAAAATCATTCCGCGAAATTTTCAGTATTTTTTATTTCAATTGTAGGAAATTGCAAATATCTTTTAAATTGAAAAATATATGGGACTTAAGTCACTTTCAAAATAAAAATTTGTATCAAATCGTTAATTACAAAATGTTTGACTGTCAATATTTAAGTAGGTTTTGTAAATTCAAAATTAATTATTTTTCGCATAGTAAGATCCACAATTGCAGAACCATAAACCAGAACTAGACT
This sequence comes from Stomorhina lunata, assembly GCA_933228675.1. Classification (NCBI taxonomy): domain Eukaryota; kingdom Metazoa; phylum Arthropoda; class Insecta; order Diptera; family Rhiniidae; genus Stomorhina; species Stomorhina lunata. Next base: position 138,671,173 of record OW121741.1, on the reverse strand, counting down.
GAGGACGAAACTGTCAATTACATTTAAGAGACGTCAAAAGTACATTTAAAAGACGTCATCTTCATATAGGAAATGTCATTATACATTTTTTTTTTGCTATTTTTTCTATTTTTTTGTGCTTAGTAAAACATATGATCGCACTCTATGCGGTACTCGATGTGCAGAACCTTCTCCCATCATTAACTTAATTTTTTTGAAATGTGGACTTATTCCACTCTAAAAAAAGGGTTTTAAAGAAAATAAGTAAAGTCCACAATTTTCAAAATACTTTCATGAGACTTGGGATGAAATATTTTTTTGCAACAAGGACAAAGCCTATTAAAAATAAACAAACAAAAATACTCACTTCAATTTAATTTTTGGTCAAAATCATGCCACTATGGTCAAAATAATATTAAAAATATATTTCTTTAGAAAATTAGTTTTTTGTTGAAAAGAATCATTTGGTGCTGATCCGTTTCGTCTGAGGGGTCATTTGACCCTCAGACAAAAAGTTTATTCCATTAAATCCTAAACCCACTAAATTAAAAAAAAAATCTTCGATTTCTTAAACCATCGATGTTTTTAATTTCATTTAAGTAATTTTAATTTATATTAGTAATGAACAACTAGAACAAATTTTAGAATAAATTAATTAATATTAACAACAACTTTTCCACGTAAGTGACCACTGCGTACCTTCTCGAAAGCTGCAGGCAGTTCTTCAAATTCAAAACTGCTGTCGATTAAAGGAGTTAGCTAAAATTAAGAGTATAAAATTTATTTTTTTTTTATCAAAATAAATATTTTCCTTTCATACCTTTTTGTTTTCTGCCAATTTCTTCAACAGACCAATACCTTGAGGAGCCGGCGAAAAGAAACCCCATTTAACTAAACCGTTTTGTTTGGTGACCGATTTAAAATTTGTCTCCAAAATATTGCCCACATTTTTCAACAGTCCCAAGCCCAAACCAGAACTATCGATATTTTTCAGCAGAGGCGAGGAAAAGGTTACATATTGTTTATAGCTAACATTCAGTTGCTCGGCACCTTGTGATCCTTGACCACTGCAATCCAGAACAACATCATAAGGAGCAAATGAACGCAATTTGGACATTTCATCGGGATTATTATAGTCAATTACAATGTCGGTGCCCAAAGATTTAACCAGCTCTTGGGCATCTGTACTGCAAGTGGCTAAGACCTGAGCTCCCTGGGCTTTGAGCATTTGTATGGCCAAAGAGCCAACACTGCCCGAGCCACCTAAGATCAAAATACGCTTTTGATTACCTCCGCCACCGGAGGAGAGAGCACCACAGACTCCTCCTATATTGGCGGTAAGATAGAGTCCTGACCAGGCTGTTAGGCCAGCATATAACACAGAAGCTGCCTCTTCATTACTCAAATTTTTGGGAGCTGGAGAAAGCTAAAGAAAACTGTATTATAACAATATTTTTTTTAATAATTTTAAAACTTACACAATGATTTGATACCGCCACATATTCTGCATGAGCTCCATTGGTATCATGTACTGGCACCACACCCCAAACTCTTTCACCCAAAGGTATATCCACATTCATACCCTTTTGCACCAGAATACCACAAAATTCACGTCCCAAAGTCAAGGGAAACTCTATAGAATCGGACTCACAACGCAGGGTATTCAAAACGGTGGCTCCATAACCATCTGAAATTTAGAATTATTTGTGTGGAATTGACGATAACAAAGTTTTTCTTTTAAAACTTACTTAACATGGCCAGATCTATGGGATTTATTGCTGTACTGCTTACTTTGACCAGACATTCATTGGCCTTTTTAATTTGTGGTACTTTAAGTCTATCGCTAAATTGCAATTCATCCAAATTTCCATAGCTGTGAATTTGCCATCCATACATTTTCAATTTTGATTTATTGTCTGCATCTTTATCTCCGCGTTTAAGGGCACCGGTTGGTATTTGGTCTTGTTCCCCTCCCCTTATGTTACTCGTTTGGGTAACATAACGTTGATTGATGTAGAAATTTATATGACCCAAACGTCTCATTAGCCGGTTCATCTGCATTTCCTTATTTGAGTTTTTCTATTAACAGATTATATTTCTTGTATAATTTTTTAAATTTCACAAGATTTTCCGGATTTGTTTGAATTGTTTTGGTTGTACCCTACATCATATAGAAGGTATAAAAAGTTCATACAAAAGATTAAGATATATTAAATGTGTAACTAAATATTTAGACTAATTGATAACATTTAAAAATTTGTGTTGAAGAACTCTATAGAATCGGTAAATTAGTCCAACTAGATATAAAGCCAACAACATCGCTTAGTTTACACTGCTGGGTGTCCAAAATTTCCTCGTAAAATTTGCTTTCTAAAAATGTATGCCTCTGATTTAAAAACATAGGACAAAGGAAGAGGATGTATTCAAGCGATTCGGACGATACTTTGTCTGAACACAATCTGTGAAATGCCCGGAATTTCTCTACACCCCATGTTTAGCCTAGAGTTTAAGGCACAGTGGCCTGTTAGTATGCCTATGCATCTTCTAATCATTGTTATGTCTAATTTTACTACTATAAAGCCTTAGTTATTCTACAGTCTACTATATTACAGCTATTGTGTCCTACTAATCTGTAGTTAAGTAACTGGCTCATTCAACCTCAACAGACTTTTAATTGCCACTCCTTTTATAAAAAGATGCAAGTGAAATAAGGATAACTTTATGTCAAGGGCTAACTGTGGAGTACCTACTTCTCAAGGTACCCATTATTCCAAACTAGCATAACTCGGGCCTTGTTGAGAAGATTAAAAAAGACCCTGATTATAGTTGTGTATGTATATCTAATACCTGTTACGACCAAAAGCTTGATATTTGAACAAAAAATCCACATTTGACCTAATTTTTTATTAAAACGATCAAAACTTAGAAATTTAAAAAAAACAAAATAACGTAGTAATTATCTTAAACAGTTCTCTGATTGAAAATCGGAGCTTAATTTGTGATCACATCTAATTCTGAATGTGAAGTGACAAATTTGAAAAAATATAACATCAATGATATTTCCTTAAATAGGACTCAGATTCAAAAAAGAAGTTTGAATTTTCTCTCAAAGTTTTATTTTATACCAAAAGTTAAAATTTTCACTAAAAAATTAAATGTTCCCAAAAATAGGAAAATTTTTAATAAAACCTAAAATTTCGCTACAATGAAAATTTCACTAAAAATTAATTTTTTATAAAAAGTGAAATATTTAAACTTTTACTATAAGTTATAATTAAAATGTAACCAACTGCGGGCTTAAATAAAATCCCAATTTTTATTTAAATTGTTGTCCAAAGTATTTTATTGAATTTTTTTTTTATAAAATTGATAAAGGGTATCTAAAATTCGACGCAAACGAATATACACTTTTTATTTTGTTTTGATCAGCTGTTTGCCAAATACGCTGTTGCCAAGATTTTTCATTTTGTTAGGGTGACCAGTGACATTTTATATAAACGTAGAAAATAAACGGTTACGGTTTTACCCAAGAGTTTTCTAACGTTATTAATGTGGGGTTTATATAACTCAAGCGGCTGACGATTGTTTTTGTTACAATACCAACATATGTAAATATCACTCAGTCGTCAGCCGCTTGAGTTATATAAACCCAACATAAATATCAATTTGAATTCACCAAAAAATATAAAAGTGTATCTTAATATTTTCATAGAACTGTTCCCGAATTAGTATTCAATTTTATAGTTGTTTTTATTAAATTGGCTATAAACACAAACAAGTATTTGTATATTAGTTATTTTCGATTAAAATACGCATTATAAATATATATTACATTACAAATGTACTTTAGCATTTTATCATTTTGTAATTAAATAACGTAAAAGATTCAATGAAAATTTTCTTTTTTGAAAAAAGATTAAATGAAAAGAATAATAATGAACTAAACAAAAAAATTAAATACAATATCACATTAAGAAATGTTTAAACATGATGATGATGACCACCAGTTTGCAATGAGGTCAAGTTAGAGTCTGAATTAGAAAAACACTGAAGTGGCGTGGAATGGCGAATATCATCTTCGCTATCCGTGTAAGAGCCAACAGAACGACAATTTCTAAAATGAAAATTGTTAAAAAAGGTAATTTAAGAATAAAATAATAAATTCATACCGTTGTTGATTTGTTGCCATAAGTACTGATCGTTCTTGTATGTCTATTGGCTGTGAGCTAATACGTGCTGCAGCATGTAACAGCTTTTCTGGCGTTAGGGAAAATACAGGCACATTATGATGATGATGGTGATGATGCATTAAACCAGTAGGCGGCATCATATGATTCATATCGACAGATGAATGTGACTTTGATAGCGAATAATCGTGTTCACCATTTTTTGTTAACATTTGGCTGGGCAAATTATGGTGATTATCATTATGCTCCTGATGATGGTTATGATGATTTTGTTGATGCTGAAGATGAGGAGAACCGTCGACTTCATTGGAATTATTTATTTCAGCTATAGTTAAACGTTTTCCAGCCAAAGTTCGTGTGTGTGAATGTACTTCACGTTTGTTTTGTTCAATTTGCACAAAGGTGGCAAAAATATTTAGTAGATTGTCAATAGTGGCATGTACATCACAACGTATTCCGGTGATGTCAAAGCACAACTGAGCAATATTTTGATTTAGTAAATTAACCGCATACTTGACTGGTTTTGTTGGTATTGACGAACGACTGTAGAGGGGAAATCTGTAAACAAAATAAAAAATAATGTAATTCTATTACTGATAAGAAATGTTTAGATTTATCTTACTCTCTTGAATTATAGGAGGGTATATCTTTAATAACATCCATAATACGTGTTCTAGAACCTTCATGTATAATAGGGTTTCTGTAAAGAAATTTTGAATTTCAATTATAATTTCTTTTGGCACTACAAAATGAAAAAATTACCTTAAAGGTCTATTCAATACTACTGAAATCATTTCAACCAAATGTGCCACATAGCCCAATGAAGCACTCAAGGCCATTGGTGTAATATTTTCTGATATGTGTACACTTTGGGCACTAAATGAATCAAAAACGTAGCCATCCATTGTAGGAATGGGTACACCACAGATTGTATAAATACCAAAACGATTACGAGCAATTGGATAAATATCCCTGAGTTCCAAACACAATGAGGACATTATGCGTTCTACATGTTGTGAAGCTGAACGCCTGCGATGACGTCGCTCTAATTGTTGAACGACTACGATTTCCAATTCCATTTTTTCATTTCCTAATTTACGACGTTGTTCGGACAGCCAAGATTCCAATTGCTGACGAGATGTTGTAGTCGAATTTAATTGTTGCCTTAGTTGGGAAATACGTTTAGTTAGGGTTTCCTGAGCACTGAGCAGTAATCTACGTTTACTTTTCAAAGACTCCAATTGCTGTTGCAGTTGTTGGGCCCTTAAGAGCTGATGAGGATCAATTTGCTGTTGTTCGGCCAGCAGCAGACTAAGCGTACGACCCATGGAATGATACTGAGAGGCAGTTGATGTAGACAAAGAGTTTGATGAATTTATCGATGTGGTACGTGGTTTTCTTAACAGCTGTTCTTTGGTTATACATCTTAAGCTTAAACGTTTAATGTCGGCCGTCATTTCTACACTTTCGCGTTGGCTCTGTAGACGTTGTCTTTGTAGTTGTTGTAATCTCAACAATTTCATAAGGTCGTAACTAGTTCTTACTTCCGAACGTACACAGTTCAACTGGACGTAACGTGTCTTTGACATGCGCAGCAAATTCTTTTGCCAATCAACAGCTACGGGACTAGAACTACGTGAGACCTGTGGGGAGTTAATTGTAAATTCATCGGGTGTGGGTATACTACACTTTGGCACACTGGCCGAATAACGTTCATAGTTTAAGGCCAATTGTTCACGCAGACTTTCAGTACTAAAAAGTTCCGGGGATGCAAAATATTCATCATTCATTTGGAATATCAAGGAATTGACACAACTCTTGACTTCGGTATTTTGTGACAATGGTATTAGACCGGAAAAGTAAACTGCCCAATTAAACAAAAGAAAATCCGAGGGTCTGGGTAACTTTTGGAATTTAATAATTTCTCGCGTTAAGGCACTAAAATAAAAAAATATTTATTTAAAACCTAATATAACAATAAATATATCATATTTCTACCTCATGGGTTCCTTAATTTTCTTTGTTCTAGGAATTGTATTTTTGACTTCTTCGTCAACCTGCCCCAAAACATCTTCCACCTTTTTGTCATTATCAATGGTTTCAAAGTTCTCCGTCTTTCCACGGCAGGCCCATATTTTTATACAAACACAATTAGCATTGGACTTTAGTATCTCTGAACATTGTATCTCCGCCCACTTTACATGCAAATGCTTTCGCAAGGCCAACTTTTCGCTCTGATAGAAAGGCTCGTTTTCCGGATGATCATGTAAAGTGAAGTACAGCCATATTTCTATTGATGAGCTTAAATGGGACCGACATTGCGTTTTCTTGATTTCAATATTAACCCCTTGTATTGCTTGGAGGTTCCTTAATCTCAATTGCTGCGTACTCAAAGGCAGCCATTCTCGACATCTGGGCCTTATATTCATTTTGTTTTGAAACAAATTTCTACACAATATTTATTTTTATCACTGAATTCAACATAATTTTAGTATTTAATTGAATTTATTTAACACTTTTTCTACTTTTCTGCTAAATAATACAATTTTGCATTGAATTTTTCATTTACAATGTTTTTCTTTTCTTCTTTTATTGTTAAAGTGAAATGTCAAAATTATTGTTTTCGTCTTTCTTTGTCAACAGTGTGGTCAACTGATTAAAATTAAAACGTGCATTATACATATTAAATCGCAATTTTCTTTTAAATTTCTGCAATGGTTCACAAAATGTTTTAATTTGGTTTGTATGAGAAGTGTGGTCGGCTTATATAAACATTGTTCGAATAGTCCTGTTTCACATGATTCTGGTTTACTTGATCAGTTTTTCTTTAAATTTCTTTTGAACCTGCATTCGCGTTCACACACAAACATTTTCTTTATCAGTTTTTATTTTTCTTAAATTTCATACAAATTTTCAAAATTTTCGTAAACTTGATAGTACGGTCAGGTTTGCTCAATTTTAATTCTGTCAGTTTTTTCTCATACAAATTCAAGACTTGATAAGCCAAACCTGACTAATGTAAAAGTAGACATACTTCCAAACTTGAGACTGTCTTACAAGAGGTGCAATTAAATAAAATATTAATCACAAATAAATAAAATTTTATTTTTTAAAATTATATAAAATATTTATTTCATAAAGTTCTCAAGTCTAATATTTTTATTTTTATAAAATCTTTAACTTTAATAAAGTTTGCTTGTTTTCAATGTATATAAAACAATAGATTAAAACAAATCCATTAAAAAATCTACAAAGATTTTTTGTGATTGATAAAACGTAAATTTTAAACAAATAATGAATTTTCTAATATTCAAAAGAGAAAAATTTTAAAAGTAAAATTCAGAAAATATATGAAATTCTCAAAATTTGTGAACTTTTCATTTTACAGAAATTTGAAAATTGTGTAAAACTTGTCACTTTTCTTAAAAATACTATAAAATTTTAAGCCTTTTTTAAATTTATAGATATGGGCAAAAATCAAATAGTTTTAGTTCCTTTGGAACCAACTTTCATCTCGAATAATTTTTGTACTTTTGGGAATTCGGCAAATCTGATTACAGATTTTGTACTCCCAAGACTTCAGGTATACAACACAATAATTTTAGTAGCGCACGAAAAAAAAAAATCGATTGATGCATTCACGTTTTTTTATGTTTCGTCTTATTCTTCATTCGTTTCAACATTTCGACCTAAGTCGTTGTTCTACGAAATAGACAATATTCTTGGGGGATGAATCCATTACACTCTTAAGTTTATTTTCTTCACTTCTAATACTACTTAATGGCTGACAAAATTTGAAACACGTTTTTGCCACTTTTTAATTTTTTTCGCATATTATTCGGCCGCCTCAAGGAATTCAAAAGAAAAAAAAATGGATAAAGATTGGTAGATATTTCAGTTTTGCATCGTTTGATGTACATATATCTCATTAATGGGCTTCACATAAGTAATACATACGGCAGGAGTAAATGACGAAAATTTTAATATAAATTTTTCAAAATATGTGAAAATTTCCAAACTACCGCTTAAACTGAGTTTTTTTTGCATTAAGCAAAAGCGAAAAAGTGGATATTGCTTTCAACATTTTACTGAAGCACATCGCGAATTCAGCAAAAATTGATTAAAACTATTCTTTAATAAAGCTTTACCTTAGGTCTGAAGTGCACCAAAATATTATGGTTATTAGTTAAGGCAGCATAATTTCACTAAGCTCACATTTTGTCAAATTTCGCGAAAATCGCGAAAAATATGTAAAATATTGTTTATTTCGGGCATATATAAATTACCATAATACCATGAAACTACAGAACACCTGAAAATATATAAGTTGTATCAAAGTCAACATCAAACTAATAAAAATAAAATGGTTTTTAAATTAATTTTAAAAAATTTTTTAACAGTCATAATTTCTGCGCTCATCGCTTAATATCATTAACATAAACTGATTTTGCATTCAAAAAAATTTAGTGTGCTATTAAAAATTTTGTTGTTTTATATGATTTTTGCCCATATATATAATTCAATTTTTCAAAAGTTACTCCATTTCGATTTTTTTTACATTACAAAAAAAAAAAAAAAATTCAAAAGTTTGAGACTTTTATAATATTTATGGTGATTTCTTTTCTAACAAAAATGTTTCACCCATGCAACATTGTAGAAATCATCGTGTTCTTTCAAAAAACATGCAACCTTTTTAAAATTTATCATGTTCTTTTCATAATATGGTGCATCAAAAATATGTGAAAATGTTATATTTTCTACACTCCCTTGACGAGCATATGCTAAAAATACTACTTCATAACAACCCTGCTGTTACTCTTTTAACAAATGTGAGTTTTTTTTTGTTTATTTTATTTTTGTGTGAACATATTTTATAATGTCGTTTTTGGTTGAAAAAAAAATGTAACACTATTCCAAAACTCCAAAAATGTGCATATTTTTACTGCAACATTAAGGGTTGTTGTTGTAACTACGATATTTTTCTTAATATCGCAGAAGTGGCAGTCCTTGGTCGGAATTGTGAGATTTCCGAGTCGTTCCGCTACGAAGAACCGACTGCAATGGGAACGAACATTGAGTAACATCTTTCTCTAGAAAGAAATCATTATCAAACCTCTGAAAAGTTAATTAATTTTCAGTCAAACAAATAAAAAAACGATTTTTCTTAAATCGTTGTCTTTATCGATAATATATAAAAATTGTCAACACTGTTTCTCCATCGTAAACAAAACTGTCAAAAATAAATTCTGATCGGATGTAAAACGTAAAAACGTTTATTTTCGTTTTTGTTTTCATACGCTTTGTGGAATATTATAAAGCTTTCAATTGTTGGCTAACAAACCTCTAAGAAAATGGGCAATCAACAGGCCAAAAAAGGCGAACAACTACCATTTACAGCTGATGAATTAAAGGTTTTGGAGCATTCATTCCGCAACACATCGGGTGGACATACAGAGAAAATTACGGAAAACAAATTATTGGTAAGTATCGATAAACCAACTGGGAACCGGTATTGGGATTCTATTCCACAAACACACAGTCTGTACGCATTTAAAATTTGTATGTAACAAGATCCCGGGAATAAACAAACAATAACGTGACGATGGAAAACAACAACAAACAGAAACAAGCAAGGTCAGCTAAAATTTGTTTCCTACAAACAACAAGACAGCCACAAAAAAGTGAATGCCAGGAAATAGAATTTGATGAATAAGACAAAACATTGGTTTACAAATAAAAAATATCAAGTCATGAGACTTTAAAGACATTATATGATTGATTAATATCCATATAATATATTATACATTTAAACCTAATCAGATGAAAACTAGGAATCCATTAGCTGATACTGATAACATGTAATAATGATGACGATAGCAATATCTAAATTTAAAGCTTAATTCGCTATAAACTACCATTGTTAATGGTTAATAGACAATATATATAAGTAGTTTATTGTTACTTTTGTTTGCTTATAAAAATCGTCTAGTGCGACATAAGAAAGAATTATACAATCTAGCGATATTCAAGCGAACGCTTCCTAAATATTCAATGGGCGACAAATAAAATATATATCTTATGACGCTCAGACAGATACACAATAGAAATCAAACAACTGTTTGTTTGTTAGACTAATTGACAATATTTTTATTTAAATATGCACTATAATATAGATTTGATTTTAAATGTTAACACGTGAATTGTTATATTTAATGTTTATCAATCTCACCTTTACAATTTATACAAGAGGTGAAGAGGGTATCATGAAAATGAGCCTTAGAGATATATCTACAACTTGTACTTTTCTACACATTCTGGTATGTGATGGTAATCTGTCTTTTTTAAGTCGTTAGATTTCTGAGATGATTTTCGGTTATTTTTGCAAAAAAAAAAAAAATAAAATATTGTTTTTTAAAAATTATGCGAAATTTAATTATGTGTTTTAAAATATACAAATTTGAAAATAAAAAATTTTAGAACATTTCCCAAAATTTTAGAAAATGTACTAAAGTTTTAATTATTTATTTAGAAAATCTACAGAATTAGAAAATATACAAATTTTTATAAAACTTATAAAATATGTAATAAAATTAAGATTTTAAAAAATTTTCAAAGATTGGTTTATTAAAAAATTGTAGAAAATTTTGATAATTTTAGACATATCAATTTCATATCACGTCAACTTCTAGTCATAACTTCCATTCGTACCCACCCTAATCGAATCGAGCACGAATAAAGTTTTTAAAAGTTAAGACTAGAAATTGACTTGGTAGTAAACAACTATCAAGAGAAATGTAGCCCTTACAGAGCCCTAAACAGCAAGTGTTACGATCGGCCTAAAAATGGCGACACAGTGAACAAAAGACTAAAAGGGCGGTATTTGTAGGCGTGGCAAAAAGAAATAATCGTTTTTTCATTATCTTTAATCCTAGGGGGTGACTGACGCAACTTTTTTTGTATGGAAGGCAAATCGCTCTAATGTAGGGGATGTTGGATTTCAAGCAACGGTTCTTATTGGTCTTAACTTGGTAAGCCCAGACTTTGCTTGGTTATACTTCATTTCAACTGTGAACACCTCCTATTGGTATCACCCGGGGAACTACGTTAACTCCCGTTAATATAGTGAGCTAGCATGTGCAGCGAGTTCCCCCATAAGAACTACAATAATATAGGTTAGGACGTCGGGCTAGTAACCCACTTCTGGAAAAAACAATTACATACTGTGAAAAGATAAAATTAGAATAAAAATCGTCCCTTCTTTTGTTAGAAGAGGACGTCTGAAACTTCAATAAAAAGACCAAGTAAAGGAAAGATCGATGTGAGTATAGGTCATTAACCCATTGGTGGACACGGGCAACCAGCGAACTTCATAAAAGTTTGAGTGCTACATTTATGGCACACTTTTCAAGCCATTGCCTAGATTGAACAGTATTATTTTCCATCAAGAAGCAGTGTAAGATTAATATAAGTAATAACGTTTTTCAGATTAACAATCTGCCGCATTAAAGTGACTTTTGACTCTAGGTCTTCTATGAGAGCATATGACCAAATATGCACCGATTACAAAAAAAATGGTACAGCGATTGTATAAGAAATATATCAGATATATTTTATTAAAATATATTGAAATTTGTGTCTGTTTTCACAAGTCATTTCTACTGGAGTTATCCAAAATTATGGACCAAATTCATTCAATTTCAATAGCAATGGTATTACCAAAACAAATGATGAAAAAATTAATAAAATTTTTACAAAAAATCATATTTAAATACGTATAAAAAACAAAAAAAATTTAAAAACTTTTCTTTCTAGGAAACATGGTCATCAATTGTCGACAAAAACTTAGCTCAATTCATAGCCAATTTTCTTTACACTGACTCATCCACACAAAATCATAAACCACAGCAGCGACAACCACAACGAATTGGCACAATCACATTTAGAAAATATGCTGAACCATATTATATTGTTGAGAGAGGTTCCATAGATGATCAAATCAATTTTATCCATAAATCATTGGAAAGCAAATCAAGTGATGAAATTGATTTAAAGCAACTTGAAATGGTATAGTATATAAACTCAATAATTAATTAATTGGTCTTATGCATTCTATTCATTTTACTTTTAGTACATAACTTCAGTTTTATTAAGTTACTTACACATAATGACAGCCAAGAATTCTCTCGAATATGAGTCATGGACTAAATTCGGTTATCAATGTAATGATCGTTCAGCCCAGTGTTTTGCCAAAGGTTTAATACGTTCTTTGGAGTCGGAATCAGCAGCTACAGCGACTTTGTATGATTTGGAGAAATGGTTGCAAGTGAATCCTACATTTCTGATTATATGGCGCAATGTTTTTTGCTTTCTTTATGGTTATGGCAATGGCAAAAATGGAAAATTAGGTGGCGGCCATCATGCTAGCCAGCAAATATTGCCTATACAAGAGGGTAATTTAATTATTAGCAAGAAAAAAATATTTACAAACTGTATGTTTTTATTAAGGTCTCCCTAGTGGCACCAATTATTCACCTATATTGGATATACCTCATGTGATTTATATTAACAGCAATATGCCTGCAGATTTAAGAAACAAATGGCGTTTTTTGTTCTCCTCTAAAATAATGGGCGAAAGTTTTTCAACGATGTTGGGTAAAATGCTTAAACGTGGACCTACTCTTTTGGTTGTGGAAGATGAAGATCATTATATATTTGCCGGTTATGCTCCAGAATCTTGGGCCTTGGGACCTAACTTTATGGGTAAATATTTAGGGGTTTTGTGATTAATTAAAGTATTTATTTTTTTGTTGTATTTTCTTTCAAGGCGATGATAGCTCCATGTTGTTTACTTTAAGTCCGGCCATGCGATGCTTTAATGCTACAGGGTATAACGATCATTATCAGTATCTGAATTTAAGTCAACAGACTATGCCAAATGGTTTGGTAAGTGGAATAATAAGTTTAAAAAAAAATATTTATACTCGTACAGTAGGGTGGGTCAAATTGTATGGGGCCAAAAAATGTTAAAGTGCTCATCGCGATTCTTGGTCTATGGGTCATCCCAAGAAACTTTGCCAAAGAAACCATAGGTCTAAAACGAATTTTGACCTTCTGGAATTCGCGCTGAAGTTTATTCTGACATTTTGAGCTTTTGAACGAAAACTTTCCTACAAAAGTTATTTGGTACCGTTATATTGCCGGCACCTCGTAGAATCCAAAAAGTATAAAAACTTTTATTTATTACTTAAAATGGCTCAGATAGGAAGATTTAAATATGCAACTTTATTTTTTGTTTTTAAAAAATTTACCGAAATTTTGAACGGCGCTTTTTACAATTTTCAAAGTACCAACTGCACGATCAACTCAAGGAAAAAACTTAAATGTACTAAATATCTAGAGACCTCACGCAATCGGAGGAGTATAAAAGAGCTTACCGTAAGCTTTATATTTGGGATTGAAAATGTAGGAAAGTTTTCGTTCAAAAGCTCAAAATGTCAGATTAAATTTCGGCGCGAATTCCGGAAGTCCAAAAATCGTTTTAGACCTATGGTTTCTTTGGCAAAGTTTCTTGGAATGACCTATAGAATCAAAAAAAATTTACCCACCCTAATATACAGCCATGTCACAGTAGTCAATTTCGTTCGGAAGTAAAATGAATTTCGTATTTCGCTTCTATAGAAAAATGAAAACGAAAATTTTTTTACGGAATGAAATCGCTTTCCATTTTCAAAGTGAAATTAGTAGCCTGTTCCACGATTTCGAAAGAAAATCTTCTCGAAAGAAAGTGAGTTACTCGAATTCGAAATAACGTTGGTTTCACTATTTCGAAGCTTTCGTTCGTTTCTATTCGGTAACTTGTTCGAAATAGTGGAAGAGAAATTTGTATGAAAATACTTACGTTTTCTTTCGACTTGTTTTTCGACTTATCTTTCTTATAAAAAAATTTCTTTCGTATATGATAAGAAAGAAATCATGCTTTAGAAATAGTGGAACAGGCTATAAATTTCTATCCGGTATATGATGGAAATCGATCTATTTCAGGTATTTTTTTTAGATAATTTTTCCCATTTCCACAAAAAAAAAAGAAATTAAAAAAAGATATCAGTCAAAATGATTAAGGCTCAACTTTTCATTATTTTTGGAAAAATAACCGAAAACTTTTTTCAAAAATATATCAGAAATCGATCAACTTGAATCAAAGTTATTGATTTTATTTAAAAAAAAATCTTGTTTTGTAAACTTTGAGAACATTTTTCCAATAAAATCGTGATTATGACAATTTTTTCCAAAGAAGTCGTGATATCAGGAAAAAAAATTTTTAAAAATAGATCAGAAATCGATCGATTTAAAATGATAAGAGTTTTTGATTTTATTTGAAAAAATCTTGTTTTGTAACTTTTAGAACATTTTTCCAATAAAATCGTGATTACCATGAAATAATAATAACAAGGAAGTTTCATTCTCTCTCTTCAAAATTATTTTGAAGTATATTGGGTTTTTAAAGTTTCATATTTGAAAACAATTGAAAGAAAAATGTTGCCACATTAAGAAAACGGGTACGCAATACATTGGGATTAGTTATCAAAAATGTGTAATTTTGAAGTTAAGCATATAATGAAGACATTCAATATTAAAGAAATATAGTTGGAACAAATTGTATGATTATTTATTGAAGGTTTTTCGTAAATATTCGTAAGTTTTTTATGCATAAAGTTACATAAATTTTGTCATCACAAAATATTAGAAAAGTGGGATTGTCGGCAAAAATATGGTAGCACAAACTTTTACTATCCTAACAAACGTCAGAAAGTTATCATGGCGACAAAAAGAGAGAATGGAACAACCTTTAGAATTATTAAGTCATGGTGATTACTATGATTTTTCGAAAAAAGTAGTGATATCAGAAAAAAAATCGTTTTTTTATCTTTAAAATTATATTGTTTATATTTGCAGGGAATGGGTGGCCAATTCAATTACTGGGGTCTCTGGCTTGACTGCGAGTACGGTATAGGCCAAAGTTCAGAATATTGTACCACGTACAAAGATTATGTTCAGCTAAGTAAACGCAAAGACTTTCGTATACGAAATCTAGAAGTTTGGGGTATAGGTGATGAGCCCAAAGTTGGTGATGATAGCGATGAAGAAGGAGGAGACGTAAGTTAAATTTTTATCTATTACATTTCAAGTACAATAAGTTATTTAATGATATAAACTTCTCAAAACAGGTTCCCAACAAACGTTCGATATTAGACCAAAACATGGAAGATCGTGTTATGCTAGAACTATCTGGTCGCAAAATGCATTCGGATGGCTTAAGAGAACCCGATATGGATTTATAAGTTTCAGAACTTTAACAATTAAATTAATAACTCAAAGTATTAATAACGTAAGTTTCTGATACAAAATTTATCTCAACGGGTTTGTTTTTTTCCAACTATCTACTTAAATTTATTTAACCAAAGACAATAATGGGATCATCATCGTTTTGGATTAGACAGATAAAATTACTATTCTTTGAAAGAATTTTAAAATGTTTAGTTATAAAAACACTCATTCCTTTTAGCAAAAAAAAAAAAATTTGAAAATTTTCAACAAAAAATGTGCTTTCTAGTGATTAAGGCCAAGAAGAAAAAAGAAACAAGAATGAAAAAAAATATCAAAAGGTTTTTAATTTAATTTCATATTTTTACGTAGTTTTAGTTTATTTTTTATTTCTTTAAACAATTTTTAAAATAGTGCCAAACAAAGTATCTTTTATAAAAACTATACAATGTATAAACGGTTTGTTCGTATAACATTTTATAATTTCTGCTAAAGCTGTTGTTGCGCAAAATAATCACACAATCCACTTAAATTTCATACTCCTCCTCATCTGCAGTTCCACCCGCTTCTTCCATTGACGATCTATTATTACTATAATTATTTGAGTAACTGCTTGTTTGCTGATTTGAGGGTGATGGATCTCGTTGCCCAAATTTATTAGCTCCTCCGAATTTTGGCGAACTATTGTCTTCGTAGTTTCTTCTGGTGGGGCGAAGTTTTGGCGCTTGAAATTGATTGTTCTGATTAAATTCATAAGTCGTTGAATTGTTTTCGGGTCTATTGTAATTGGTTTTACGTAGCATGGCCTTAAAGTTAAAAGGTGGTTCTTCAGAGTTCTGTAAAGAAAAATGGATTTAAATTGGTAAAAATAAATTTCCCACAATTTCGGAATGTGAAAAATATATTCGTAAGACTGAATCTATTGAGGCTTATTACGATTGCCGAAGTCGTATCTTCGACTACGACAGTTTGTACTAGATTAAAGAAAAAATCAACACAATTTCATTAATTTTCGAAGATACGACTTTGACAATCGTAATAAGACTAATTATGACATCGTTCTAAAATTCTGATTAAGAAAGACTTGTTAAAGCCTAAGATAAGATGAAACTACAAGTCACAATGTTTGAATATTATAATTATTTTGAATCATCGTAAAAAATATTACTCAACCTACATCATTATCATAATCTCGACGTCCTATCATATTTTGTAGTTCATTCACAGGATTTTGGGCCGGTGGATACGAATTACGCATATTCTGTTGATTCATTTGCCTATTATACATATTCTGTTGCATCATGGGCGGCATAGGAGGTGGTGGCGGAGCAGGATAATTCTTCAAGCTATTACGCCTTGAACCAGTTCTGTTACCCTGCCAGGGGGGATAGTTATTATTGTAATTGCTGTAGCTATTATAAGCATTCATTTGCATCTGCATTTGGTTCCTGAAAAGCACAATCTATGTTTATTCTCTATAAAACGTAATATACGAATTGTTTACATACCTTCTCATTATATTGGGATCGCGATAGAAATTTTGATTATATATAACATCACTCTCGCCCATACGATCCCAATTGGTCTGACACGCCTGTTCCCTTTTATAGGCATTGTAGGTCAACAAACATGAGGTCATTGAAGGATTTCTTTGTAATGGACTATCCCAGGCCTCATCATCATCCATTGTGGTAGCTTTAGCAGTATAAGTTTGTCTTGCCATAGAATTCGCTGGATCTACCATGTATTGTGTATCGTAGAACGGTATTTGATCTAAGCGCAAGGGTAACTTTCTTACGGCCACCTACGTAATGAGAGGAGTTTCAAAAAAAGTTAATTTTATTAAAAACATTTCAAAGCAACATAGATTTCATAACTTACCGGCATTGGTCCCAGTTGTGACGAATTCACTTCTCTCGTATTAATACGATCAAATGGCACGGTGCGTGTACATTTGTTAAGACCAGCCACAACCCGCTGATTGTAAATGTGAGCCTGGAAAGAAACGATTTTATTTTGTTAGTTATAATATTTTCGAAAACTTCATAAAATTTCGGATCGATAAATCAATTTTTCTAGATTGGAATATGTGGTGTATTTCACTGCTCTGGAACTATTTCAATGATTTGCATTTTTGCTAGTTAACATCAAAATAATGTCACAAATCAAATGAAACGACGTTAAAATTGGGGTTCGCTTCGAATTTTTCAGATCGTATTTTTCAGATGTGGCTCCCAATTACTTTTTTCTGTTAGAACTTAAAGGAATGATCGTTGGAAAGAAATATAGCGCAGATGAAGAGGTAATCGCTGAAAATGAGGCCTATTTTGAGCATAAAGGCGTTTTAGTCAGGTCCAAGGTAAATTTTTAGAAAAATATATTAACAATATAATAGGTGTACAACTTTACTTCCACCGTTTTGCAATAGATGGCTGTAGCGGTAAGTGGTAGTCGAAATCAATTGATCGTAGATGTCATACAATAAACGCCATCAAAATATAAGTCGATTTGTGTCTGCATCATAAAGTTATTCTCGATTAAACATGTCAGCTAACCAACCCAATTTTTGTCATTTGCGGAAGCTTTTAATTTTTAGCTTTCTGTTATCCTAGAGCACAGGGCCTCAACCATCCTTTTATATCGAACTCTATTGAGAGATGTTAGGCATACGAAATTTCATGAATAGTTTGCTGCTTCTCCACGTTCTAGCTCGTGCAACAACACGACGGCCGCTTCCCTGTGGACTCCAACGAAACGCTTGTCGAGCAATGTTGGTATGTGGCTTTCGAAGTGCGGCATATCCACTGCCATTTCCGTTGACGTAACTGTATGGAAGCAGGGATTTGGAATTTTTGGATCGCATTGTGACTGGGAACGAAAAACGATAATTCCAAGAAAATCGTGGTAATGTCTCGGCCATGCTTCATTACGGGTCTCAACTGGCCTAGATAGGGTAGTCTTCTCTACAACTTTCTACTATCTTTTCTTTTTCTCTATCTTCATTCCTTCTCTTCCTCCTTCTCTAGTAAAGGATCACAATGGACCCCTGGGGTCTCCGTGTAAAGGTGTCGTTTGACACATTCTTTATTACCTAACCTACCTAACCTCGGCCATGCTTCCACTTCGACGGAAACAACCACTGGCGATCATTATTGAACGCAATTAATAAGTTTGATTCGAGCATTGAAAAGGAATACAACGGGATACATGATTTAGTGATTTTACATCATAACAAAGCGAAAGTGGTAAAGACATACTTGGAAACGTTAAATGCTTCCTTGGACTATCACTTGTTTCGAACAATGGCAAACGGTCTGGCCGTTAGAAGCAAAAAATTATATCATTTGTGGATCGTTTTAAAAGATGACCACTTTTTACAACGAGGGATTCATACGAGCCCGAAAGATGGAAGAGGGTAGTGGTCAAACGATAGACAATACTTTGAATTATTAACGTATAACCAGTTTATTACAATAAAGACTCGAATGTCAAAAATAAGGCAAAAGCAAAGTCGTGTGAAAGAAGTTGTGAACCGCCGTGGTATAGCAGTATACCAGAGGTCCCAAGTTCGACCCACTTGAAAAAAAAATAAATTAAAAAAAAAGAGATTCACCTCTTAACTCAGCTGGCCACTAGTTATTGAGTATTAGGTTAACTAATGCATTTGCCGTTCGGAGCCGGAGTTAAAACGTAGGTCTTGCTTTCAGGTGATAAACGGCAAAAAATTACGAGGTAGTTTGGAAATTTTCATATATATTTGCGAGTGTGTTCCACGAAAAACCGGTATTTTGAAAAATTTACGTTCAAGTTTTCGTCAATTACACCTGTCGTATGTTATACCTATATGGAGCACATTAACGAGATATATATCAAACGATGCGAAAATGAAAGATCTACAAATCTTTATCTATAAAATATGCGAAAACGGGCAGCCATTAAGTAGTATTAGAGGTGACGAAAATAAAATTTAGAGGGAAGTGGATTTATCTCCTAAGTGTGGTATCTATTTTGTAGAACAACGACTTAGATCCAAATGTTAAAATGAATGCAGAAGATGACGAAATATGAAGAAAAACTTGAATGTTTCAATAGATTTTTTTAGCGTTTTTATAAATTTGCACGCCAATTACGCTTAAAACCGCAAACTTGCGCTACTACGATATTGTGTTCAGTATACCTGAAGTTTTGCTGAAGTTTTGTTGTTGAGGGTGCAAAAATTATTCGAGTTAAAAGCCAGTTTCAAAAGAATAAAAACTGTTTGATTTTTGCCCATATATGAAAGCAAAGTCGTACACTCATAAAAAAATGACGTTGCAAAATCGTCACTGGTCGTTGTCAAATTGAAAACAATTGGTATATATATTTTTGATACCGATGTTTTTAAAGTTGAAAACATGCGTTTACAACCCGAAAACATATGTTACTTAGTCATTTACCGACACGTGTCTCTAAAGTCATAGCCAGATAAAGTTTTGGAAAACAAGAAGTCAGTGGACGACGCCAAGTTATAAATAATTAAAAGCAGGAGTAACCTTTAAGTTCTTGAGGTACCTAAAAAAAGGACTTTACTTTACTTTTCATTAAATCCTTATGGTAAATGAGGCCAGTATTTTTTTCGAAGAAGTCGAAGGTAAGTTTAATGATTTTATCCAACACAACTTATGTATTCTTAATATAAATCCTTTTGTTACAGTTTGGAATTGATGATGAGGCGATGTCTCTTCCATCTAAAGTGCAAGAAGGGCTTAATGGTAACGAAAAGTCTTTCTTCAATGTTACTATAAAGGGCCAGTCTCTTTTTCAGAATACTAATAAGTCTTTCAATCGCCAAAAATTGAAAACAATATGTTTTCAGTTCAACCCATTTTGGTAAAAAAAATTTGATTAAAATTGAAAACAAAGTGTTATATATGTAACTTGAAAACGAAGCGTTTTCAAATCAAAACCCTTCGGTATTGAACTTGTACAAATACGGTATACATTTTTTGTTGCAAAATTGAAAACATTAGTTTTTAATTTGTAAACATACGGTGTTAATTCACTATTGACCCCGAATGCTGTGATTTTAAACACGGATGTGTTCAATTTTTCTATGAGTGTACACCTAATAATAAATTCAAATGTTATTAACATTTTTTTATTATGTTAGACAACTTTTCAGCTCAACTGTTATAAAAAGATTTAAAAAATATTACACGTAAATATCTAAAACTTACTTGATGGCATAAATTTACGAAATCTTGAAACTTAACAGCTCGATAGTGCAACAAAACTTGGAATAAAGATTTCTCACGCCATTTACGCACAAAATGACGTATGAAGTCTGCAGTCTCTTTATTAAGTTGGCCAGTCTTTTCATTAACCAAAGGGCCGTAACGTTGTTTCGTGTCACGGAAGCCGCGATAAGCTGAAAAAGAAGAAAAATATTTAAACAGGGAATTAAAAATAAAAAGAATTAAAAAGAAAAAATAAAACTTGTGTTAACTAGATACAATGTATCAATTTAATAGTTATTAAATTGATTGATGTTAAGACAGGAAGAGAGAGAGAGAGACAGGAGAAGAAGCCCTGGTTAGTCTTCACATGTCATCAAAATTGTTACATGGGGTCAAGGCTATTGCGTGGTTGATACATTTCTTTTGCTATCGCGTTAATTTAATTAATTTTTCATTTATTTTCAATACTGTACTTTTTTTTGCATGTTATGAGGTTTCATTCGATCGATGGATGTTAAAAATATATGAAATAGTGTTTGAGGGAGGCCGTAATAAGCCGATTTTCTGTGTTTTTTTTACAATTTAATCCCTTGACACTTTAACATACATTTTGTACAATGTATTTTATTTTAACAATTTCCATTTTATGTTCTTTAATTTCCTTTTTCAGATAAAAAACAGCAAATGATACTAGACAGGAAACTTTGATCAGAAACCAAAAAAGCTTTTGTTTTTGTTAATTATTCGGAATCAATTTTTATTGGCATTTAAATATTTTTTTTTATTTGGTTATCAATTTACGTAAGTATTTGTATATATGCAAGCAGTTTTTTTTAACGGTTTTCTTAATATCGTTTATATGTGAAATAGGTTATTATATAATAAATATGTTTGTTTTTAACATCTAAATATGTATGTAATATAGACGTTTATAATACGTCTGATTAAGTGTCATTTTTCCTTCTCTGTTATTTAAGCGAAATTAATCTTCTTCACCGGCTACTTCTCTCTCCCTGGCAGACACAAGAGCTGCTGCTAAAGCCTGTTCTTTGCGTTCGTCTTCGAATATCTCTTCGGCTTCCGAATTGGTCTCACTTATATCTAGATAATCAACTTCGGGTACACTGAGCAGATGATCATTTTCATCTTCATTCTCATTACCTTTTTGTATTTTTGCCGCTGCTATATCCTTCTCTCCCGGGACTTTGGCTAAAAACCGAAAATAAAGAGGTTTAAGGAAAATTAGGAACTTTTTCTTTTATCCATGTTAAAAGTGGTATTGTATACGATATACTTACGTTTTCCAGCACTTCCGCCCTTTTTCATACGTTTACGGGCCAATAGAGCTCGAATCATAGATTGAACTTTAATGACTTTCTTTACTTGGATTTCGTATAATCTGGAAAGGAAAATTGTAGATTTGTATATATTCCTTAAGCATTATTTTCACACAGTGGAAAATCGGTGGGAAAGAAGAAATTTTATAGTTGTTTACCGGATGAAATATATGAAATTTGTCAACGATTTCGTGATATATAGGAATTGCAGTTATTATCGGACTATTAAGAAAAGCTTTAACTTCGTTTAATTATTTCTGAGTCACAACCATCGTTTCTTAAGCCATTTTACATCCAAACATATCGAAATTTGTCAAAAGTACTAATACAAATTTTCTATAGCTATTTTGTAAGTTTTTTTTTATAGATCGATAAGAATTAGAGACTTGATATTTTTAATGAAATTTTTCTATATCTGACCTTTTCCGAGAAAAGGGAAAAATTAAAAATAATAAATAACATTTTAATGTTTTTCTCATTTATATTTTCCCAAGTTCGTTTTGTACATATTTTAGGGGTTAATAAATTTTTATCAGAAATCTAACTCATTTCATTTTAGGTACCAGAATCCACTCTTAAATCCAAATCCGTTTTTTGACACACTAGGTCGTTTTTCTCGGAGAAGGTCACATATTGTGATTAAGCTACTTTTAAATCTAACCTACAATCAAAACAAACAACCTACTCTGCAGTTGTACGAATATATTAAAAAATTTGTCTCTCAAACGGTTCAATGTTTTATCCGTGATACGATCGATAATACATACGAACTGGTTTTTATATCAAAAGACTGGGAAAGTCTGTCAAGCGGGACTAAAAAGATCCTCACTTTGTGGGTGATCTTCGTCAATGTCATTACCGGTATTTAGTTCCTATTAGTTAACCCTAACCTCAAAAATATATATGAATAAATTTGTCAAATTTGTCACATTTTTAGTTTGTGAGATATAGTAATTATTAAGGAGAGTTTTTTAAACGAGAGCCCTGGAAGTCCATAAGATGCTGTTACCGACGGAAACATTAAAAAAGTTCGCAAAATAATTTTTGTTGACCTAAAAGTAAAGTTGATCGAGAAGTCTGAGACTGGAGATATCTGAGAAAGAAGTAAAATACTAATTATTACGTCGATGGCCACACCAAAGTAGAGAAGCCTTATAAATTTAGCATCTATTCTTTCCATTTTTATATGGTAAGTACAAAAAGTCATCTAAACAATTACGTCTGAGATGTTGAGAACTTCCATAACCCTTCTGCGAACCTTAAAGATCATATGCTATAAATTCCAACTAAGAACCTTTTAGTGGTTTATTCCTGATGTGATCAGGTCAGAAAATCACCAATAAAAGCCTTTTTTACGACAATTTTTATATTGTTTGTACATACAAATGGAAACCGGCACTGGTGCCGGTATTTTCATAATTCAGGCAGAAATATTTGCCGTTCTGAAAGCCACTGAGCTCATTTCTTACAACATTCCTGAAGATAGCGAGGTGACAATCTACGTTGACAGTCAGGCTGCTCTAAAAGCCCTGAAAGGATGTTGTATCACCTCAAAACTAGTCAAGTCATGTAGATTAGGTATCATCAGCTTGTCAGCTAAATATAGGGTAAGAGTTTGCTGGGTTTCTGGTCATTGCGACATCGAAGACAATAAAACTGCTGACGAAAACGCAAGACATGGCTCGAGCCAGGAACTGATGCTAGCAGTGATAGAGATAGCACCACCTATATGTCACCTTTTTATGGGCATCAAGTCTTGGATCGGTGAATAAACAGGTAAGAACTGACATAACTTGGCCACTTGCACAATATTTAGGACCTTATGGCCCGACTTAAATGTACGCAAGACCCAGTTCTTGTTAGGTCTTAGCAGAACCATAGCGATATACAGCAGTACGAACTGACTGACGTTGTAGGTTTCACTCTTTTCTTTCCTTCTCTTTCCGCTATCGTTATATACTTTCAGAAAGGATCACAATGGACCCAAAGGTCTCCGAGTGAAGATGCCACTCCCCTGACATTACCTTTTTAACCTAACCTATATACAAATGGTCATAACTCCAAAATAAAACCTTGTATTGAGCATAGCTGTACATTTTGATTATTTTTGTATAAAATATTTAACAAAATTTAATTATTTTGTTATTTAGTTTACTTACAAGAAATATAATTAAGTTAGAATTATTTAAGATTGTTTAAAATATAATAACAATTTGTATGTGGTTTTCTGGATTTATTATTTTAAGTTATTATTTAAAATCATTACGTTTCAAATACAAATTTTGAAATGAGATCAATATTTTTTTGTAAAAATTGAAATAATTTAAATTTGTATTCCTTTAAAAGAAATAAAATATTTCTTTATTTCATTCTATTGCTTGTAAATAAAATTAAAATTTCTTCAAAACACCCAAAATTTTTTTATTTAAGAAAATTGAGCTTGAATAATTTTATTCACAACAAAATTTTTTGAATAATTTTAATTCAAACTTATTTTTTTGATTATTTCAAAATTTTCTGTGAACAGTAAAAATAAAATATTTGGAGAATTTATTTCAAACAAGATTTTTTGACTATTGAAAATCGTTTACAGTTTTTTTATAATAAAAAAAGACTAAAAAATTAGTGAAGACAATGGTTTTTAGTGTGATGATTAAAATCATAATAATGTAAACGATCTAGCGTTTGAAGTGGGTAAAGAAGATCGGACATAAATTTTAATTTACAAATATTTTAATCTTAGCGATTTAAGTATAGAAATAATTTTATTCTTCCATCCTTCCCTTTACCCATGGTGACGGGTGGAAAGGGTATATTGGGTTTGTGCTGCATTTCTAACGCAATAAAATATTAGTCTTACATCCATCTTTAAGTATATTAATCAACTCAGAATCACATTCTAAGTGAATTTAACGATGTTCGTCCGGCCTGCTGACTGAATATCCAAGTAAATTTATTATAGTTATGGTGACCATATTTTCCAACGACCAACAAAATACATTTTTTTCGATATTAAGTTAAGATATCCATTATATAATTTTGAATAGAGAGTGTATCTTTAGTATTGCATTTTAAGGTGCCAACCTTTGTGGTCTTGGTATGAGCCTTAATTTTGACACAATTTAAATTGAGGTTCGTCGCTGATCACAGTTTTCTGATAAAACAAGTAAAAACAACAAGTGCCGGTCAAGACCGACCATACGATACCTTACACTAAGGTGAAATAAGATACAAGTAAATAAATTTGTATGAACTTTTTATATATTTTTTATTGCACAATTGGTCAACAGGTCGATCACCGATTGCAACGAAATTTGGTGCAATGATTTTTATTTGTATAATAAATATTTCTTCGAAATTAAATACAAAATACACAAATTTGTTGTCAAAATTTCTATTCCGGGAATTCAGACCAATGTGAGTTCTCCGAAATAATAGATCGATTTTAGCCAATTTTATAAAATTTTTTTGCGACCTATATTTTGATTGCGAAAATTACGGAAGATCCCAATACTTTTTGGACAAAATCGTAATGTATTCCTTAATGTAAAATTAAAAAAAAAAAACTACTTCATTTTCATACCCTTTACTATTAAGGTTGAATATGGATCAAAAGCTTTACAGATTTTTCTTAAAGCTTAAATAAATACATATCACCCACCTAGCAGGAGTGTTAAATCGACTCGAGATGGTAAAAAATATAAAAATGAGCACAGATATGTATCTTCGAATTTATTAAAATTTGTAAAATTATTGGTCCATATCATATAAGCATAGATGTGACTATAGAATTATATTACTAATAGGATTATCTTACTCGTTTATACATAAGTTTGTAATGCATAGAAATATGTGTACATTGTAATCACGATATATTGACTAAAGTTAGCATGGATCTTTGTTCTGGAACTAGGATTATTTATCGGATATAAGATATATCGGCCAATTGAACACAACACCATGGTTTAACGAAATCAAGTTTTATACTAATGTATACCTATAAAAAAGTATCTTAGGATGTAGAACGTCGTTTTTTAATACGGAAACCAATTTTCGCTTGTATGAATTTTTGCTTTACGCTCATGTGTATTGAGAGTAGTTTAGTTTTTGTTATTATTTTTTGTTTTATTTTTCAAATCTCAAAACAATAAATTTATTTACTTTAAATGTTTGAAGATTCAAAAAATTCTATAATATTGTATGAAATAAATTTTATTCTTCATTTTTTGGTTTGAATAAAATTAATCAAGACAAAAAGTTTGAAATAAATTAAAAATTTTAATATTTTAGAAATTTTGTTTGAAATAAAAATGTTGGAAAAATATGAAACTTTTCAATATTTGAATAAAAAAATATCGAATATTATTCTTGCTAGTATTATTCAAATATATTAAATTTTGATATTTTTGTTTAGAATGAAGAATATTGGATTCAAAAATTTTCAAATAATTTTCTGAAAAATTTATTTATATTAAGAATAATAATTTATACTTTAATTTAATTTCTTTTAGAAGGAATAAATCAAGCAAATAATTTAATTTAAAATTCATGAAATAGAATAACAATTATTCATAATGAGTAACAAATAATTGAAATAATTCAAAAAGTAGTTTTATTTTTTATTTTAATCACACTATACAGCTATGGTATTGAGTCCTTTTTTAAACATTCAAATGCCTAGAAGCTTTGCGGTCATATGCTATAAATTTAAGCTTAAACATTTTATTGGTTTGTCCATAATGATTGATGAAAGAACGTATTATAGTCCATCGAATCCGTTGACCATATGGTATTCTGCATCACTACATCTTACTACTATAGTCAAATGTGTACTAAATAAATCTTTCGGACAAATTTCAATCGGATTTAATGGATCAATCTAAATTGTCTATAAATATTTACCTTGCCAAAAATTCATCATTGTAGTAACGCAAAAACACTTTGGATTTTCCAATAGCCCAGCCTTCCATCTTCAAACGAATCAAAAGCAAACGACAATTTTCCGAAGTTATATCGACAGTTTCATCAAAATCAAAGGCCAAAAATTGATACCTAAAAAACGAGATCAAAATTTAAAAGTTTTAAATTTTAAATAAAATCCTCAACTAATGGTCTTACCTCTTGAGAAATTCCTCAAATGTCAAACGACACGAATAGCCCTGTTGACGACCAATGACGGTATCTAAAACACCCAAAGCCTTCATTTGTTGCTGCACCATATCCGTATGGAAATTACGGGGTTTATATTCCAAATCAGCACGTATACAACGAACAAAATGGACACCGACAGTGCTGCTTTGGCTTAGAATTTTGAGCATAGTCAAGCAAGTGTAACGGAAATTGGCAGCCAATGTACGTAGATTATTAACTTGGGAGATGACACCCATGTTTAAGTGATTAAGAGTCTGGAAATAAAACCCATTAATATATATATAATTAAGATTTGTTTGTACTTCATTTACATAAGGCGGTTTTTTGATATCATCACTCTTTTGTTGCATCTCGAAATTCATAGTTAAGTTACCAGCCTTAGTCAATTGATTTGTAAACATTATCATAATATTTTCATCGCAAGACGATCTAAATGTCTCAATCATTTCGGGTGGCACAAAATCTCGATTGATATCGGTAAAGGCACGAGTATCGTAAATAATTCGACCCGTGTAATGGGCCACAGAGATTTCGGTGGCCGTGTGTTTCTTAATAAATTGACTGTGCTTTTCAACCACGCGATCTATTAAAACATATAATGAAAAGTAAACCAAAAAATTATTGTTATTAAAAACTGTTTATACCCATAATTAAATCCTGATCTTGGCTTATACGTGAGGCATCATCAATTATATGAAAAAGGCCATCGGGTTTAGTGAGAAGATTATCCAAAGCCACTTTGTTGTCATAGAAATTTAAATTAGTCAAGGGTATATCATCCGCTTCCTTTAAAAGAATTTAAAATAATAACATTATCATTTAGGATCGGAGAGGTTGACTTACCATCTCCAACATCTCATTGACAAATATGCGTTGGTTATAATGATATTGCAGCTGCTCATTCAAAGTATTGATCATTAACTGTTCCAAGCCATTACGATTGAAGCATTCAAAGCCAAACATATCGTGAATGACAACACAATATTGATCTCCACTATTTTTAATATAAAACATTTAATGTTATCTCATTCAATACAAGCTTTCTTAGATTAATTTAACTTACAAAACAGCTCTTGGAAAGGACATATTCATATTGATCTTATTTATGATCCAATCCACTAATCTTGAGTATATGGTGGAGGCTACAGCATCTCGAGCATCTCTGGCTTCTTCCGTGGTATATTGACGTCTCTCTGCTATGCCACCCTTGACCATTATGAAATTTGTCAAAGACCACATGAATTTCTTTTCATCAACTCTCAATAATTCCGAAATACGCGTTACAATTTCGCTATTATCTACCTCGGCATAGCGACCGGCCTGACGGAATCGTATATTGCCAATATTCAAAATGGCAGCCAAAATCTTACGTATAGTTTCCAATTGTTTATGATTGAAATCAAGATCTAAGAGAATGGCCTCGAATTGGCGATAGTGATCTACATTAGCTTGGGGATTATCACGATGATATTTCAGTTTAGTGGGTAAGACATCGGGTGGTATGCGCAAGTAGCGATAAGCACGGTCCCCTTTAAGACCGTATTCCTTCAACCGACCCTCGGCATTCATAAAATCGTAAAAGAAATAGAATATATGGAAGTTATGTTGGTTTCTGAAAACAGACAATAGATTTTAATTAAGAAAATCGCTATTCTTTAGGAAAGTAGAAAACTATCGTTGTCGTTATATCAACTCACCCATCCATGGTAGAAACTCTTAGCTTTTCCAGCATGTACATATTATAAACGGCCCCCGACATTTTGCCAGTCTTGCCAAATGTTATAAAGTATTGCAAAACACAACGTGTAGAGTTATTGTTAACGGGTGTGCCAGCATTTACCATCATCAAGATGGCCTTAATCGAATTCTCCACACGATCTGTTGCACCCCTGTTACCGGCTCCCAAATAGCACAAATGCTTAATCATCATTCTAACATTTGTCGACTTTCCCGAATAACTTTCACCCGAAAATACTACATGTTGAGGCTCCTTGTGATGCAGCATATCCTGATAAGCCACATCGGCGACCGCAAAAATATGTGGCAAATTTTCCGAACGTGATTTGCAATTGTATTTCTCATGAAATTCTTGAGGAAAATCATTGACCTGATCATTTGTATTAATTGCTAGCAAAATGTCGCCAATAAATGAGTATGAGTTACCCATTTCAAGGCGAATGCGTAGGTTTTCTAAAATATTTTCCTCAACTGGATTTTCTATGGCTGCCAAATCCTCTTCATACATACGTTCGGGTTTACCCTCGAAACGTTTAATATAGCCGGCATGGACGAATATTTCCGGTTCCTTGTATAAGTTACCGGCATCACGAGAAAGACTAATAAGTTCGCTTATATCGGTTCTCATCTGTTTAAAATCAAAAAGATCAGAAAGATAATTTATAATTTAAAATTATTCTTACCTCATCTTCATTCTCAAAGAGTTCGGTCAAAAATGGATGTTCTACCATTTCAACCATCATGGGTCTATTCTCCTGATTCTTTTCCAAACATTCGGCTATAAAGTCGTTCATTTGTTGAGACCAATTCGAAGGCTTAAACAAGGTTGGAGGTGGATTGCGTACAATCTGAAACAAAGCACGCGAAGGATGCATGTCAGCAAAGGGAGGTTTGCCATCAGCCAATTCAATAGTGGTAATACCCAGGGCCCAAACATCAACACGGGTGGTGATTTCAGGTTCTCCTAAAACAAGAAAATCAAACAATTTTAAGACCCTTTAAAAAATGTTTAAGCAAATTTTCCAAACTCACTGGATTCCACGGCTTGGACAGTTTCGGGTGCCATCCAACAGGGGGAACCGATGCAAGTGCCACGCTTGCCAAAGGTCGATTCCACCTGACGTGACAGACCAAAATCACACAATTTAACGCGTCCATCCTTGGTCAACAAGATGTTATCGCCACGAATATCGCGATGCAAAACATGATTGCGATTAAGTTCAATAGCACCACGGCAAGTTTCGCGGATTATATAAGAAATATGCTCTTCTCGCATGCGACGATCCATTTTTATTAATTTATTAGACAAGTCCACAGCAGTACCACCGGCACAGTACTAAGAACAACAAAACAAATATAATAGAACTAAAGGTCCTTTGGTATATTTTTTTATTTTCAAATAAAACCCACCTCCAGTACAAACCATATTTCATCCGGTCCATTGTCCTTTTCCAATTTGTAGACCCCATAGAATTCTACCAAATTAGGACTATTGCAATAATCTCTCAGAGTGTGATATTCCTCCTCTATGGCCACCTGATGTTCTTCATCATAATGTTGAATTTTCAAAGCCACCATACGATCAGTTTCGAGTTCTTTAGCCCGAAATACCTTGGCATTAACACCCTGCGCGATTTCTTCATAGATCTCAAATTTATCCGTAGGATCCGGTAGTTGAGTATAAGGCAAATACATTTTACACAATTATTGTTCTATAACTAGTCGCTAGGATTAAAAACTGGCCTCGTTGAAAGAATATAAAAGAAAAGAAGAAAAACGTCTTTACGGTTAAACACTCTTTGGTCAAGTGTTCGAAAATGTTCAAGAGTTTAGCGAATAGACCTTAGGCACAATTTTAAATTTGTACAAGTCATACATATGTACATTTTGACAAGACAAAGGTGGTTAAAATCAATCAATCAATCAATATAAATCTCATTAGACATGATGTAAATTTTTCTTTTACTGTTTTTTTTTTGCATTGTAAAAAGATAAAGCCTTAGAAAAGCACAATTTGACCCTGGTTTTATTGTTTTTTTTTTTACATTTAGGTATATAAATTTGTATGAAAACGTGCAAAGAAAATGGCGAATATGGCCTTAAGAGCCACTAGGGTATTTTAAAGTTAATTAGTTCATATAGGAATTTGAAATTTGTTTAGAATTAAGAGTTTTTATACCTATCCAGTTCGATAAAATTACAAGATATTGGGTAGTTTTATATGTAGTTGCGGATTTTTCATATGAACGTCTTTGAAACGGCTTCGGACAATGTTATTGAATGATTCTAAAAATTTTCGTTCCAAAAATAGAGATTTATAATTTAAATCTCTTCGATTTCGTTTATACTCAAAATATATATTCTACTTTTATCTCCAGATTTTATGGAGTAAAAAAAGCTTAATATCTTATATCGTTTAGATTCGATAGAATTCCAAAGTTGGACGTCTCGGGTATTTTTGTGAAATATTGGTAAGGTTTACGACTCAATAACTTCTAAATGCTTTAACAGATTTTAATAAATTTGACGTCCTAGGAAAGGATTTTAATTCTTCTTTTAGACTATAGAATGCAATTTATCTATTACCCATTTTCAAGGACCTTTATCATGAAAAATGTCCTTTATCCTTGAAAAAGGGTCTTCTAATTTTCATTATTTTTTACAGTAAATGCGCAACTAAGTTGACTTTATTCAGTATAAATTTAAATTTTTTTAAGAGTTGTTTATTTGGCGTCAATTTTAATATGTCATCCAAAAACGAGTACTTTCGTTATATTTTTATGTAATCTATAAGGTGAGAAAGCATTTAAAGAAAGGCAGTGTTAAAATTGGTTTTAAAAATTCCGTTCAGGTGGCTTCTTACTCAGGGATGAGCCACTTTCAGGTCGGCCAAGTGAAGTTAATTATGATCAAAGCAATACTCGAGTCGGTCCGTCATATAGCTAAGCGTGAGATTAAAAATAGGTTAAATTGTCACATAAAGCGGACTCGGAAAAAGAACTAAGTTAACAAACCTATATTTTCATTTTAAACGCTATGAACTCGATTCGTTTTTGAAGCGAATCATAAAAAATTAATTAATTACGGTAACGTCAATCGAAAACGATCATGGTGAGCCACCACAAACAAAAATGCCCCAAAAGAAGACTTTGCTGTCAGTTTGGAAGAATTGGAAAGGTGTGGGATGTCTAATGTCTACAACTGGACAAATTAAATGCAGCCAACAGGGAAAAACAGACTGAACTTTAGACCGCATACATCTTTGGCAAGTGACCTGCCAAAATATGAGAGAGATCGGCTGGGAACTTTTGGTGCATTTAACATATAGCCTTGACCTTGCATCGTCAAACTACAATTTGTTTCGGCCTTTATAGAACTCCCTAAACGGTAAAACTTTTAGGGATAATACACTAAGAGAAAAATGACGATCTGATTTCAAGAAAAAAAATCTACAATATAAGATTGCGAAATCTTGAATTTTCAATCTTGAAAATATAGCCAGTAAGATTTATATTCTTAAATTTAAGAATAAATTCTTAGTTATGAGAATACAATCTAAAAATAACATGCAATTTGTTTGCTTTTAAGATTTTAATCTTATTATAAGATTTTAAATCTTAATTTTAGATCGTATTCTTTATTTTAAGATTGTGATCTTGATTTCAAGATTTTATTCTTATTTTGAAGATTGTAAGTTCTAATCTTAAGATCGTATTCTAGATTTGTGTGCTTGTTTTAGGGAAATTTTGTCATAAATTGTAATCCGCCGACCAAAGTAGTTGCGAAAAAGTGAAAAGCTAATTTTTTGAGAAAAAATATAAATTTAATAAGACCTGCAGCGTAAGTTTTTCATCATATTTATAAATACATTAGTAAATTTCTTTATAAAAAATTATATTAATTTAATTTGTTTCAGGCTCAAATGTAACTTTTAGAAGTCTGCAGTATATGAAAGCAGTGAAAAATTATTTGTCTGGAAAAATAAACAGGTTTTAATATTTTATTTAGAAAGTAAATTAAACCACTAATAGTTTTGTCCTTTAGTTTGAAATAGATGAAGATACACTTTCGATGCCGTCGAAGGTAGGTCAGTGGCTACAAAAATGTCCAGATGAAACTTCCACTTCATCGTCTTCTGTAAATGTGGAAGTTAACAAAAAAGTGTTTGACAAGGTAAAAGTATTAGATAATTACTTAATACATTAAAATATGTACAAAACATAAAATATTTTCTTTTATTTATATAGGATTTAGCTTCATTATTGAATGAATCAGTAAGTGGCAAAAACATCCTAGAATTTTATGCTTCACGCAAAGATTTAAACAATAACTATCGTGATGAGCTGATCCAGATTATAGTACATCAAATTCTAAAAAAGGATCTCGCACTTCATCCTCACGATTTCCAAGATATATTGACAGAAATACTCGTATGCACACTTTTTCCAACGGAAGATGAAGTCAAGGTATTTTTAGGATAAAATTTTTCACTAACTACCTATAATCTAAAATAAATAAATCAAAATTTTAAAATATAGGAATACTATTACATTCCTCGAAAGGGGGCAAAAAAATAATAAAAAATGTGTTTTATTTTATCACCAAATACGAATATTATAATAAGAAAAAACGTGCTGATAATAAGATTTTCTGCTTGAAATCGAAACTTTTTCTGCTTGAAAGTAGAGTAAATGCGAAAAATCTTATTTTAAGAATAAAATCTTATTTTTCAAGATTGTTTGTAAGATCGCAATCTTGAAAAAGTTCTAAGAACAAGATCGATAATTAAGAATGCGTTCTTATTATTTAAGATTATGTTCTTATTAATTAAGAGTGCATTCTTAAAAATTAAGAATTTAATCTTAATTAATAAGAACACATTCTTAGTTATCGATCCTGTGCTTAGATTTTTTTTAAGATTGCGATCTTACAAAGAATCATAAAAAATTAAGATTTTATTCTCAAAATAAGATTTTTCGTATTTACTCTACTTTCAAGCAGAAAATCTTATTATCAGCACGTTTTTTCCCTGAGTGTATGTCTGTGAAATCACACTTGGTTCAGTTCTCCATAGAAAAAGACCAGAAGTTTAATAAACGTGGAATCATAAAGTTGCCAGAAAGATAGCGAAAGGTCATCGAGAAACATGGAACGTATGTACTTGATTAAAGTTCACTATAATAATTTAAAAAAAATGTATGTAGTATGTATTTACTTTCACAAAAACATCGGTAATTATACTATATAAGGTCCATGTATGCAACTATAACTTAAGACGGCTCTAGCGATTTAACTAATTTTTTGTAGTTATGTTGGAAATTTCAGGAGATGTTTTGTTATAAACAAAAATTATAAAATTCCTAATAAAACTCAGGAAATTAATGTTTTTCAAAAACCGCGTTATTTAATTTTTCTAAATCTCGTTATATCTGAACAGTTAGATACTTCAAAATACGAAAAAGTTACTGTTTTACCAAAAAAGCAACTGTTTTACCAAAGATCGTCTGTATTACCCAAAGCTATGTTTTAAATAAAAACAAGTAGGAAAAATATAGTCGGTAAAGCCCGACTTTATGATTCCCTTCACTACTTAGGTCAAATATGGACTAAGAATTTGACAAGTTTTCCTTTGTCTTAGAGATATACTTGTATATGCTCGTATGTGTATTTTCAAAATTTCGAGATTTTAGTTGATTTATGTCATTTCCGGCTAAGGACCTGATATTGGAGCTACAAAATACAATTAACTTTGAAGTTAAATATAAGCGTTTGGGTATTTAAAGGACTTTAAAGAATGTGTCTTGTATGGAAGGCATAGTCAAATATAGACCGACACCCACAAAATTAGATACACTGATACATTAAAACTTACGGCTGTAATGGGCCAAAAACTTTATTATTATGGGAGGCACCGGAAGTAGTAATCCGATTTTCGTCAAAAAGTATTAAATTGTGCTAAATTTGATTATGCGTTATGAACTTTAGCACAGAAAAGTTAAGTATATCTAAAAGTTAAGCAGTTCTTATTGACCACACGTGACTCTAAAAAGTTAAGTGATTCTTAACTTTTTACAGACAATTGTTTTTTATTTTGTTTTTCTTTTTCCAATATATGTAATTTTTACTTCCTGCATTTCAATCCTCAATACAGATTTATGCAAGGTCTGTTTATTAGTTTCTATATGTAGAAATACTACCACTGAAACATATTTTTGCCGTTTGGTGACACTTCGGTCCAAAGTTTGATTTCGCTTAGCGTTTTTTCCTCATTTTTTGTTACTTCTTGCATGAATTATTACAACGCATTCATGTTTTTAAATTTGTTGTAGAAATTTCATGAAAATTTCTTCCATATGCTATTAATTACCATGGACCAAATTTAATTAAAACCGATAGAAAATACTTCTAGAGTTCTGTTTTATTAAATGCTTAGCTATTTTGTGCTCAAAATTTCCACAAATAACCACAAAACTGAACCTATTCAAGTGACGCAAAAATAATTGATATTTTTCTGCACTAAATACGAAAAGATGCATATATTTCAACTGTCAATTTTTTTCAAACTTTTTTTGTTGAAACTCTTTATCTCAACTATTCAGCCTTTCAGAAAAAGTACATCACAATTCTATTCATGAATTATCTTAAGAGCAGCAAGCTTAAATTTATTACTAAAAAGTGAACCTATTCTGGTGATCGTGAGTGTATTTGTATTTTTATAATACGGAAAATTTAAGATTTCGGAAAAGTTAATCATCCCCAAAACAAACTACTTTTTCGAGCCTCCACTGTATACCCTTTTCACAAATTGTGGTGAAGGGTATAATTATCTTTCTATGCTGGTAAAGTTTCACCTCCATACGAAAAGTTTTTTTTTCTAACGGCAAATGTTCTATCAAACAATTTTATAACGAAAATTTTTTATAATGAAATATTTTCTAAAAATAATTTCAAAAAAAGATTTTAAAACAAAAAATTGTTTATTTTATAGACTCAATAATTGTGCAATTACTGATAAAATTCTTCTATTGTGGACCTGGCTACCCCAGAGTGGCCTAAATAGGTTTCAAACTTTTTCTCAGCATTTTTGTTCTGATCTACAATTAAGTCTTTTTCCTAATATCGAGTTCCTTGATTGCTTGCATTTAAATTGTATTTGTATGTTTTTACTCTATTTAATAACAACAACAACAATTATAACTGCAAT
Organism: Stomorhina lunata; assembly: GCA_933228675.1. NCBI lineage: Eukaryota > Metazoa > Arthropoda > Insecta > Diptera > Rhiniidae > Stomorhina > Stomorhina lunata. Next base: position 138,635,040 of record OW121741.1, on the reverse strand, counting down.
TTGTGACAATAACAACAACTTCATCAATTGTTTTCTTCTTCTTAATCTTGTTCAGTTTTCTTTAAATTTCTCAAGTGTTCGGTTGTCGCGAGTGTAATTCTCATGTTTGAAGTTAAATATTTAATTTAAAAAATTAAATATCTTAAAATATTTTTGCATAAATGTGTAATTTAAATGTTTCTTAATATTTCTCTATAAAAATCTTGAAGGAAAATGTTAATTTGATAAGAGAAAAAAGTGTTGCAAAATTTGCCAAAAATTAATGATATGCATTTTTTGATTTCTTTACATCTTTTGTGGTGCTGTTGTTGTTGTTGTTATTAGTGCATGTGTGAATTAGTGCGTGTGTGTTTTGTTATTATAATTTAAAGAAGAGTTTAAATTCGAAAGAGAAGGAGTAGGAAATGAAAATAAATAAGAGGCTTAATGTGACATCTAGTAAACGGATGTTAAAGGTAATCAGTTGTTTAAAAGAATGTAATGTTTATTAAATGAGAAAATTGTTAAAGAAGCGTTAATGTTATATTTTTAAGTGAACGACGAGATTTGAAAGCCGTCTTTAATAGGTGAGTAATTGCGTAAAGCCCTAAATAAGGTATTTTAACATTTGGTAATTGGTTCTTCATTCATAGAACAAGATTGACAAAAGTTTAAAATAAGACATCCACTACGATTTATATGGAGACATACATAGATTAGACAAAGACTAGACTATACATAAATAGATTACTGATTTTTATATAGAAAAATTTTCTATACAAGTTTTTTTTAACGAAAAATGTCTGCAAAAAAATATTCTATAACATTTATAAAGCGAAAATTTTTTATAAAATTTTGTTTACCAAAATTTTTTTTATAAAAATATGTATAACAAAAACTTTTCGATAAAAATTTGTGTAACAAAAAATTTTCTATAAAAATTTGTATACAAAAAATTTTTTATAAAAAATTTTTACCAAAAATTATCTATACAAATTGTTAAAACGAAAAATTCTGGTATGTGATGGAAATCGATCTATTTCAGATATATTTTATAAATAATTTTCCCCATTTCCACAAAAAATTCAAACCAAATGAAAGACAATCAGGTATGTGACGGAAAACGATCGTTTTCAAATCGATTGGTTTCAGATATATTTTTGAGATAATTTTCGGTTATTACCCCCGAAAAAATGAAAGTTTAGGCTTTAACCCTTTTGATTGGTATATTATTTTTCATTTGGTTTGAATTTTTTAGAAAAATAACCGAAAATTAACTGAAAAATATATCTGAAATCGATTGATTTGAAAACGTTCGTTTTCCATCACATACCTGAATATATCAAAAGGATTTTTTTTATTTATTTTTTTTTCTTTGGAAATAACCGAAAATTATCTCAAAAATATTTTAGAAATCGATCGATTTGAAAAGATCGATTTCTATCACATACCGGATTGCCTGTAAAAATTTTTTAACGAAACATTTTCTATAAAAAAATTTATAAAAAAAATAAAAAAATTTTATAACGAAAATTTTTTTATAAACAAGTAAAGTAAGTTTCTAGTAAAATCTTCGTAATAAAAATTTTTAAAATGAAAAATTTACATAACGAAAAATTGTCTTAAAAAAATTGTTATATTAAAATTTTTATAACGATAAATTTTTTGTAAAGAAAACTTGTCTATAAAAATTTGTATACAGAAAATTTTCTATAAACATTTTTATAAAAAAAAAATTTATATTTTTTTTTTAACGAAACATTTTCTATAAAAATTTTTACAACGAAATTTTTTTTTTAATCTTTATAACAAAAAAATTTCTATAAAAACCTTTTTAATAAAAAAAATTCTTTAAAAAACAAACAATTTTCTATAAAAATTTTTATAACGAAAAATTGTCTATAAAAATTGTTATAATGAAAAATTGTCTATAAAAATTTTTATAACGAAAAATGGTTGTAAATTTTTTTTAAGAAATATTTTCTATAATCATTTGCATAACGAAAAGTTTTTCTTAAATAAAATTTTCTATGAAAATATTCATTATTCAAATTTTTCAAAGTTTCAAAGTTTTTCTTAAATAAAATTTTCTATGAAAATATTCATTATTCAAATTTTTTATAAAGAACAATTTTTATAAGGAAAAATTTTCTATAAAAATTTTTAAAATGAAAACTTTTTTAATAAAAATTTTTTAAACAAAAATATTTTTTACAAAAAATTTTCTATAAAAATTTTTATAATAAAAATTTTAAGAACGAACAATTTTCTATAAAAAATTTTATTACAAAAAATTAATAACGAACAATTTTCTATAAAAGTTTTTTTATAATATATTTATATCGAAAAATTTTCTATAAACATTTTCATAACGAAAAATTGTCTATAAAAAAATTGTTTTATAAAAATTTTTACAACAAAAAATTTTGTATAATGAAACATTTTTATAAAAAGAGTTTTTCTTTAAAAATTTTTATAAAGAAAAATTTTCTTTACAAATTTTTATAAAGAAAAATTTTCTTTAAAAATTTTAATAATGAAATTTTTCGTTTTTACAAAAATTTTTATAGCGAGAAATTTTTTAATAAAAATGTTTTTAACAAAAATTTTTCTATAAAAATTTTTATTAAAAAACATATTTTATAAAATTTTTTATAGCAAAAAATTAAAAACAAAAATTTTCTACAAAAATTTTTATAAATAAATAAAAAATTGTATAACCAAAAATTTTCTATAACTTAAATAACAATAAATTGTGTACAAAAAATTGTAATGAAAAATTTTGTAAAAATTTTTATTATATCTAATTTTCTGTAAAAAAAAATTATGAAGAAATTTTTTTGTACAAATTTTTTAAAAAAATTATATATCAAATTAGAAAATTTTTGATATCAACGAAAAGTTTTAATATACAATTTAAAAAAATATAACTATATTTTTCTGATTTAAATAAAAATATCCTTGTTAATCCTTGTATTTTTTGTATTATCCAAAATCAAGGTTAGTATTTGCAGAAGGACATTCATATTAAATTTGTTTTGCAAAATCTTAGAAAGATATTTTAATTATATAGATTAAACGATATATTCACATGTAAATAAAAATTAAAATAACATGTGTTAGTCCTTGAAATTGTAATCATGCAAGGATTTTAAGCAGTTATTTTTAACGTTTAAGTCCTTTGAAATAATTTTTATAGTCTTAAGTTTTATGATTATTTTCTTAGTTCATGGTTCATAATCTTTTTTTTTAGTCCTTTGAAAATAATTTTTAAAGTCTATATTTTTTAGATTATTTTCTTAGTTTGAGTTTGGTAATCCTTATAATTTTATATTTGTATAATTCTAATTTATTTTTGTATGCTTTCCGCCAATTTGTTCAAATCTAAAACCATTCACTCACTTATTCTATTAGAACAGTCTATATCCTTTTCACCTTTTGGTTAAAATAGTTTTCAACTTTTTTTTCACCACTTTTTGATTTTTTTACACTTTTTAGTCTTTTTTTGTTATTAACCGACCGAACGTGCAGCCTAATAAGCTGCTAAAAGCTAACTGAAAATGTTAAAAGACCAGGGTATAGGTTTAAATATTTGTAATAACCCGAAAAAGAAGCCTTACATAATAATTACATGTTTTAAACATTTGTTTCTTGTCATGGTAGAAATTCCTAAGATATTAGGTATTCTATTAAATATTGTCAGTAGATGTCTATTAAATAAATTATAATAAATAATTTTAAGAAATTTTGTTTTAATTTTGTTACAAGATATTATGAGAATCGCTTTGGTTTGCGAAATATTATTTACATGGTTTGCTCGTGCTAATAATTTTTTTTTAAGAAGTACCTAGTTCTAGCCGTCTAAACCCTGAAAATTGAACGGAGTCAGCTAATCCGACATACATGCAGCAGGGAAGTTGCTGAATAACCGAAGTTTGGGTACGACGTAAATTAAGATGACTACCCTAAGAAAGGGGAGATTCTTCTGTTATGATTTTCTAGAACATAATAAAATTATTTATTCTGATTTCTATGAGCAAACATTAATGATATGTAGTAGAGCAATCAATTTAATTAAAAGGGCAATATTTACCTAAAGAAATTGTGTTATAAATGCTAACAACGATCATGCATTTCCATCTCTGCGAAACTATCATTCCGAAAGTTTAATCGACAAACGGAGTATATTATGTCAAATAGATTTTATATTTTATTTTTTTTTACCGAACTTTTAAGAGTACCCAATAGAAAAAAGAAAGGAAAATAATTCCACTGTCTAGTGTCTAGGAAAAGTAAAAAAAATTAGTGCATTGAACGCTATTCGCCCATTAAAAGGTTAATTGAATTAAAAGTCAAATATGAAGGGAAACCAGAAATAGGCTTTTTAAGAAAATAAAACTAAACCTGTTTAGGTCAAAGGCCGATCATATTTTAGTTTTTCTCCTTTACTTTTCAAAATTTTTTTTCTCCTTTTACTTTTCAAAATTTATAATTTGAAAATTAAAATGAACTTAATTTTTCCATTTATTCTAAAGTTCGAATAATTAACTCCTAAATTAATAAAAAAATTTTTCTATAGAAAATTTTTTATAAAAAAATTTTCTTATCAAAAAATAACAAAATAGTCGGGATGTAAATACTATTCAAAAAGAAGTGTATTTGCATTTGGTCCCAAATCTGTTACATTTATTTATTAATGTAACAGACCAATTTATTGATAAAAAGCCAAAAAATGTTTGCGGAGAAACCAAATTCCTCGACGCGTTTCGATGGTTTTTTAAGCCATCTCTTCATAAAAATTATTAAAAATTAAAAAATAAAAATTTATGATATGAACCTGAGCCCGGATTCGAACCCACAACCTCTTAACCAGAGACCGGATATTAATACTTTTAAAACAATATTTTCATGTTTAAATCCATAAAAAAACAATCATTGAAGTTTAAAAAAATATTAAAAATCCCTCATGATTTTTATTTGTTCAAAAATTTTGTTTCTTTTTTCAATCCGATGAAAATAAAGAGTGCTCTAAATAAAATTTGTAGTTGGATTTTCTTAAATAAAAATCAAACCTTTTAATATAAAAACTCTACAAAATACGCAAATGTAATGACATATTATACAAAATCATTTAGCATTAAAATGTTTACTTAGTACTCGGGTTTTGCAAAATTATCGACTTTTTTCGGAAATCCTCTCATTAAAGATTTTACAGTTGCTTCTAATACCTTTTTGGAGCATGTGTTCCACCTGCGCTTAAAATCGGACATGTTCTTGGAAATCTTTCCTGTGTTCTTCAATTCCTTTTTTACCAGAGCCCAATACCTTTCCACAGGCCGAAGTTCTGGACAGTTAGGTGGATTTGCCTCTCGTGGTACAAAAATGACATTATTCTTTGAATACCACTCAAGTGCCTCTTTTCCATAATGGCATGATGCCAAATCGGGCCAAAAAAATGTAGTCACTCTGTGCTCTCTTAAAAAGGGTAACAACCGTTTTTGTAGGCACTCCTTTATATAAATTTCTGTGTTTATTGTGCCAGATGCCACAAATACTTTACTTCTTTTGCCACAACTGCAAATAGCTTGCCACACGAGAAACATCTTAAGCTGCGTTTAGACTGTGCTAATATTTGTGCAAAACTATAAAAATTTTGTTTGTCCTAGTGTAAACACTCGAATTAGTTAGCCACCAAATATTTTTCGACTGTTTGTTGGCTAAAAAAATCTTTGTTTGTGAATAAAACTTTGCATAGTGTAAACACTTTGTCAGCTGGTCGTAACAAATATTTGGCTCGATATTTTGTTTGTTCTCACAATATTTTTGACGGAACAAATAGCGACAAATAATTGTAGAAATGTGGGTTATCAACAGTTATTTTTGACAGTGCTTAACATATAAAAAATTAAATAAGTTGAAATGGCAATACTGGTGAATTCGTTTGACAGATTGTTAAAGTAAAAAGCGCTTTTTTGTAATTTTTTAATATAAAACATATTTTCTAAAAGAAAATGGAAAACATCAATGCAGCAATTGAATCGCCACCATCAGCCAAAAAAACAAAAAGGAAGATGATGACGCACGAATGGAGCGAAGAAAACATATTTAAATTGATCGGCGAAGTGGAATGCCATCCTTGCATTTGGAATGCATCAAGTGCTGACTACCACAAAAAATCAATGCGGGATAGCATATGGACTGAAATTGGCGATATGTTCAATGTTCCATGCGCACTAAGTTTTTATGCAGCGAAGGTTCTTCAGAACGTAGTTCCTTTAGAAGTTTTTAGCAACATCCTTCCATTTTACGACGCTGCACTCAAGCTCGAACCCACACTCTTCTGGATCTTCTTTTTTTCTTTTTGCTGGATTTCTGAAACTGCTATAGCTCCAGCAGTTATTAATAACACTGCTCTGCAAAAATTCATGTTTTGTCTTTCCTTTTAATGAAACTATGCGGACTATATGGATCTTGATTCGCTAAACTCAGATCCGTTGTCGATTTTTTTCCATCAGATCTGGACTTTTTTTATGGGCGTGGCAAATTTTTCCCCTTAAATTAGTCAGGTACGGAGACCTATTTCGTCCTAACTCGAGAAAGACTCATCCGATTTTCAAAATTAAAACACTTGAAGATGCATAACAAAATTTTAGTCTAATATAATTTTTCTGTATCTCTTATCGTTTTGGAGTTATTTAGAAATTAATGGAGAAAAAATTTTTTTTCGTGCGAAATTCGTAATTTTTTTCAGGTTAAAAATGTAATTAAAAAAAAAGATAAAGAAAAATTTTAACATTTTAAACATTTTTCTAAGAGCTACATATCTTAAGAATAAAATAAGCTTTAAACCATAAAAATCGGTTTAAAATGTAAATTTTATTACACCAAAATGCATCTTTAAGTGTTTTGATTTTGAAAATCGGATGAGTCGTTCTCGAGTTAGGACGAAATAGGTCTCCGTACATGACTAATTTAAGGGGAAAAATTTGCCACGGCCATAAAAAAAAATCCAGATCTCATGGAAAAAAACCGGCAACGGATCTGAGTTTAGCGCATCAAAATCCATGTAGTCCACATAGTTTTATTAAAAGGAGGATTTGGCTGAAGAGCAGTGTAATAAGTCTTCAATGTCACTGTCACTAAAAATTTAATTTCACGTTGCTTCACAAACACAATTTGATACTATTTAGCAGATGAATTTCATAAACATAACAACAACATTATTTGACAGATGTTTGTCATACATACCGGACAAATAAAATTATTAGTGCAGTGTAAAGGGGTATACAAATATTTGTACCAAACATGGCTGACACAAAATCTTCTGTTATTTGTGCAAATAAAATTTAAACAAATATTAGTGCAATCTAAACGCATGCCCAAACATTAGTCACAAACCATACTATTAGCCCAAACCATTAATTGTTGTGTTTGGACAAATATTAGCATAGTCTAAACGAAGCTTTAGGGAATTTTGTTTGTTTTTTTGTGCGAAACTCTTGCCGAACATTGCCCCGTTTATCAGCAACATAAAAATCTTGACCAGGAAGTTGAGAAAAGTCTGCCAGTACGTATGTTTCATCATCCATCACACAACAGGTGTATTTTTTTATAAAATCAGACTTCAATTTTTTCGCTCGTTTTTTTGCTTCTAAGTTCTTTATAGCATTGCGATCTGGAACCTTTTGAACTTTGTATGTCTTTAGTCCAGCATAAGCTTTGACTCTATGTGCAAAATTCGTAGAACATTTCACCGTACGAGCTGCTTTCTTAAAGAAGTGTTAGGCGCTCTTCGAAAGAGTCGCTCGACTTCTTTTGCCTTACCAATATCTGTAGGACCTTTTTTCCTCCCTGATCCAGGTTTTCTTTCAATGCTCAGGTTTTCCTTATACCGTCTGATGGCATTAGAAACCGTTCGAGGGTCAACTTTCAAATTTTTAGCTATTTTTTTTAAAAGTCCATAACGGATTTTTTTGAAAAGTTTTAATTATATTTTCACTAACTTTTTTTTCGCAGTCCATTTTGATTGAAATAACTATTGAAAATTGATAATTTCTAAAATAATAGTATCTGACATATCTATAGAAACTAACTTGATCAAAAAATAAATTATTTCCTGCACTATGGATAAATTTTGTCTAAAATAGTAAATGCATATTTTTTTTAGAACACTCTTTAAAATATAAAAAAATCGTTTGGGATATTTATCCGTACAGTTCAAAATAATTTTCATCTTTTTTCATCCGATGAAAATAAATTTTGATAGAAAAAAAATCAATTTTTTTGTGTATTTGTCCGGGCATAAAGCATCTTTAGGACGTTTAAAAAGCAATAAATTCAATTATTGTTGCAAATTTTATATTGAAATAGGTTTGAGCAACAAATGGTCGTTGTCCAAATGCGTTTAAAACGTTTAAAAGTTAATTTTTTTAGAAATAGCGACGCGAATCAAAGAAACCACCAATAGTTCCCATTAGAACTATTATCTTTAACTTCGATGTCCTAAAACATTGCAATAAATTGAAAACATATTCATACATTCATTGTGAAAGATTTTGAAATTTCATAAACATTTTATTTTTTCAAAGTCAAAACAGAAGTTCAAAAATAAAACAATCAATAAAATATTTTTCTGTTCGGATATTTATCGTTATAGATATTTAAAATTTTCATCATGAGGGATATTTATATTTCAAATATAAATCCCTCATTTTTATTCATCGATCGAAATGAAAATAAATTTTCATCGGCAAAGATATTTATACTTGATGGATTTAAAAAATAAAACGATCTCCGGTCTCTGCTCTTAACATAAATTCTTGGTTCGACTAAAAATTAATTTCTTTCAATTTAAAAAAATTTTCTATAGTAAAATTTTTGATAAAAAATTTTTTTATAGAAAAATTTTTTATAAAAAAATTTTCTATAGAAAAATTTTTAATAAAAAAATTATATAGAAAAATTTTTCATAGAAAAATTTTTAATAAAAAAATTTTATATTGAAAAATTTTTAATAATAAAATTTTATATTGAAAAATTTTTAATAAAAAAATTTTATATTGAAAAATTTTTAACAAAAAAATTTTATATTGAAAAATTTTTGATAAAAAAAAATGATAAAAAAATTATTTATAGAAAAATTGTTGATAAAAAAATTTTCTATAGAAAAATTTTTGATAAAAAAATTTAGTATAGAAAAATTTTTGATAAAAAAATTTTCTTTAGAAAAATTTTTGATAAAAAAATTTTCTATAGAAAAATTTTTGATAAAAAAATATATAAAAATTTTTAACTAAAAAATTTTTGATAAAAAAATTTTCTTTAGAAAAATTTTTGATAAAAAATTTTCTATAGAAAAATTTTTCATAAAAAAATTTTCTACAGAAAAGTTTTTCATAGAAAAATTTTTGATAAAAAAAATATAGAAAAATTAAAAAAAAAAAATTTTATACTGAAAAATTTTTGATAAAAAATAAAAAAAATTTTTGATATAAAATAAAAAAAAATTTGATAAAAAAATTATCTATAGAAAAATTTTTGATAAAAAAATTTTCTATAGAAAAATTTTTGATACAAAATGTGGGAAGTGAAGGTAGATTAGAACTGTTTGTTTGTTTTTGTTCAGTCGATGATCTACGCTTTTACTTATGGTTTATGAACATAATTCTGAAAAGTTGTGTTTGTAAATATAGTAATAATGCGAAGTTTTCGATCTGTCTTAATTGGAGATAATCCTCCTGAAGAGATGGCTTAACCAACCATGGAAACGCGTCGAGGAATTTGGTTTCTCCGCAAACATTTTTTGGCTTTTTATCAATAAATTGATCTGTTACATAAATAAATAAATGTAACAGGTTTGGGATCAAATGCAAAATGTCTTCTTTTTGAAAAATTTTTTATAGAAAAATTTTTGATAAAAAATTTTTATAGAAAAATTTTTGATAAAAAATTTTTATAGAAAAATTTTTGATAAAAAATTTTTATAGAAAAATTTTTGATAAAAAATTTTTATAGAAAAATTTTTGATAAAAAATTTTTATAGAAAAATTTTTGATAAAAAAATATATAAAAATTTTTGACTAAAAAATTTTCTATATAAAAATTTTTGACTAAAAAATTTTCTATAGAAATATTTTTGATAAAAAAATTTTCTATTTTTTTAATTTTTGACTAAAAAAATTTTTCTATAGAAAAATTTTTGATAAAAAAAATTTTCAATAAAAAAAATTTGATAAAAAAATTTTTGATAAAAAAATTTTTTATAGAAAAATTTTTGATAAAAAAATTTTCTATAGAAAAATTTTTAATAAAACAAATTTTCTATAGAAAAATTTTTGATAAAAAATGTTTATTGAAAAATTTTTGACAAAAAAATATATAAAAATTTTTGACTAAAAAAATTTTCTATAGAAATATTTTTGATAAAAAAATTTTATATTTTTTTAATTTTTGACTAAAAAAAATTTTCTATAGAAAAATTTTTGATAAAAAAATGTTCAATAAAAAAAATTTGATAAAAAAATTTTTGATAAAAAAATTTTTTTGATAAAAAAATTTTCTATAGAAAAATTTTTAATAAAACAAATTTTCTATAGAAAAATTTTTGATAAAAAATGTTTATTGAAAAATTTTTGATAAAAAAATATATAAAAATTTTTGACTAAAAAATTTTCTATAGAAATATTTTTGATAAAAAAATTTTCTATTTTTTTAATTTTTGACTAAAAAAATTTTTCTATAGAAAAATTTTTGATAAAAAAAATGTTCAATAAAAAAAATTTGATAAAAAAATTTTTGATAAAAAAATTTTTTATAGAAAAATTTTTGATAAAAAAATTTTCTATAGAAAAATTTTTAATAAAAAAATTTTCTATAGAAAAATTTTTAATAAAACAAATTTTCTATAGAAAAATTTTTGATAAAAAATGTTTATTGAAAAATTTTTGATAAAAAAATATATAAAAATTTTTGACTAAAAAATTTTCTATAGAAATATTTTTGATAAAAAAATTTTCTATTTTTTTAATTTTTGACTAAAAAAATTTTTCTATAGAAAAATTTTTGATAAAAAAAATGTTCAATAAAAAAAATTTGATAAAAAAATTTTTGATAAAAAAATTTTTTATAGAAAAATTTTTGATAAAAAAATTTTCTATAGAAAAATTTTTAATAAAACAAATTTTCTATAGAAAAATTTCTGATAAAAAAATTTTATATTGAAACATTTTTTGATTACAAAATTTTCTATAGAAAAAAAAATTTTCTATAGAAAAATTTTTGATAAAAAATATGTAAAAATTTTTGATAAAAGAATTTTCTGTTGAAAAATTTTTGACTTAAAAATTTTCTATAGAAAAATTGTTGATAAAAAAATTTTCAATCGAAAAATTTTTGATAAAAAAATTTTCTATAGAAAAGTTTTTGATAAAAAAATTTTTTATGTGAAATTTTTGATAAAAAAAATTTTTTGATAAAAAAAATGTTCTATAGAAAAATTGTTCATAAAAAACTTTTTCTTTTTAAAACGTTAGAAACACACATTGAAAAAATATTTTAGT